>JAECMU010383002.1:0-13031 GCA_016106625.1 Dracogyra subfuscus
ATGGCTAAACATATTCTCAATAAAAAATTAAATAAATACAATGAAACACCTCTAAAGCAGACACCCATGAAACCAAGTAAAAAGTCCAGTTAAAAGGGGAATCCAGTTTAAATAGGTTAAAACGGACTGTTTGATGAAATTCCAGTTTACAGAGGGCTGCTTTTGAGGGCTTCCACTGTATACATGTACTTAAAGTAATTTTAGTCATCCTAATATGAGGTAGGGTATATGTGTGTTTGTCTGTCTGTCTGTCTGTATGTCTGTCTGTCTGTCTGTGTGTCTGTGTTTGTTTGTTTTAATATTTAGTCTTCTATTCAGGTTTAAGGCTCAAGTCCATGTACATATGTAAATTATGATCATGTAATTGTGGATTTTTTATCCTTTTTTTTTCATCTGTTTTTTTTTTCTTTTTTGATTGGTTATATATATAATGTATATTTTTTAAAGGTCGACCTTGTATTAACATTCCTTTTATAGAAATCTCACTTAGGCGGGTCTTGAAAAAACTTTATGATTGTGTCCATTAAGATTATTCGGTGTGACATGATCCGTGAAGGCTTAGCACATGTCGTGCAATCGGAAACATAAAAATAGCCATAAACCAAGACCATCATTCTATTTTCATTCATGGCGATTTGTTCAAATGTTAATCATTAAGAGATCCAATTTATTCTCCTTTTTTATACGACAGTGTCATGCACTAGGATAACACTGCCCAAACATTTATATTTTGGGAGTGGTTCGCGGAGATACTGCCAGGGCCAAACAACCTCATTGAGGTTTTATCATGGTAGACCACATCTACCACATAATCAAGTCTTAATGTCTGTCTCGCAACAGTTCAGTTGTATAACATCACAGCGTGTGCAGGGACAGAGTCAGCAGGTGCAAACACGTTGCCGGTCACTGCATCACTGATAGCCATATGTTGAAAAAGATTATTAGCAATCTTTGCTGACCTCGTTTTCAGAGATTTTGTTAGAATAGGTGAGATAACATTTGTTCTTAATGGATATTCCATTATATGGATATAATGCTTACTGGTTGATTCTTAGCGATCATGAAACAGGACGTGATGTCATAGTTGTAGACTGGTGCCGGTAAAAGTGTGATGACTGATGCAGAATTAATATACCATGACACTATATCACACAATTCAGAGGAGTTACTGTATTGTCAGAGATTTGTAACACTCAGTTTAACTTCCATTAATTAAGAAAACATCCATTTTAAACTCCATGACTCGAAAATGCCCAATTTAACTGTATTATTTAAAAAAATATGTTACATACGCAGAAAACATAGTTGAAATGTATGAAAGTGTAACTATATTATCAGAGATTTGTAACACTCAATTTAACTTCCATTAGTTAAGAAAACATCCATTTTAAACTCCATGACTCGAAAACGCCCAGTTTAACTGTATTATTTAAAAAAAACATGTATAGAAAAACATAGATGAAATATTTAAAAGTGTAACTATATTATTGTCAGATATTTGTAACACTTGGTTTAATGTCCATTAATTAAAAAAACATCCATTTTAAACTCTATGACTTGAAAACGCCCAATTTAACAGTATTATTTTAGAAAACATGTACAGAAAACATAGTTGAAATGTATGAAAGTATAACTATATTGTCAGAGATTCATAACACTTAGTTTAACTTACATTAATTAAGAAAACATGCATTTTAAACTCCTGGACTCGAAAATGCCCAATTTATCTTTATAATTATTTCACAAAACATGCAAAAAACCCAGTGTTGAAATTTATAAATGTGTACAATTTAACTACCATGAAAATATTTCCATGACTTGAATATTGGTTTGACTACCCTTTTATATTCATTCCATATGTCACAAATAAGCATATTATTATTCAGAATAGGAAACACACATTTGAAACATACAGTTTTAAGAGTTTGTTTTATTTATTTTGTTTTTGTATTCTAACCAATTAATACTATCTGTAAAAGATGTGATGTATAGTTGGAAGATAATTATTTTCTATAACACCTCAGAACATTGTTTATTCTGTGGTCAGTTGTCAGTGATTGTGATACATTTTTCATGGTGTTAAGGAAGAAATCTACTTCAGTGGTTAAGCAGAAATGTTTGGATATACATACAATCAAGATAATATATACCTGGGGCCTAATTCACTAAACAGTTGTAACTTTGCAATCCTTGAGTATGTGCAACAATGCCAAATGTTTGGAACATGAGTGCGATGTTGCTTAAAAGAGTTTATTTTCAAGTTCTTTTACACCATAATTAGATTGCAGTTGCTTTTACTCCATAAATATTTGATGCTGCCATTCGTCTTATAATATACTAAAGTTTCTAATTCAGTACAAGGCAATTTACTGTCCTTTTTGTAATACACATATTTCATTGCTTTTAAAAGAAGTGTCAACCTATTTGAAAACAGTAGGGTCATCTCAATTACCTCCCTCTACCCTACTCCAAAAAGATAATTGGGGGATTTCAGTGAAGGGTCAAACAGTGTCTTATTTGGGATTACAGAATGTAAATATTGAAAAACAAAAACACACTACACTAAATAAAATCATCAGATGCTCTTTGTTCTGTAGCAATGCAGAATATTATTTTGGTATTCTGATGTCAGTCTCCATGTGAATGCATTAAAAGTGCATTGTTTTATAAATGAATATCTACTGTATGATAATAAAACACCTGCAGACAACAAATACAAGGAAGTGAAGTAACATTTATCAATAAAACCACATTATAGATTTCATGTACAAATGTATTATGTGTCAATCATTTATATAGCTGATTGGGAC
The DNA here is from genome assembly GCA_016106625.1 of Dracogyra subfuscus. Taxonomy (NCBI): domain Eukaryota; kingdom Metazoa; phylum Mollusca; class Gastropoda; order Neomphalida; family Peltospiridae; genus Dracogyra; species Dracogyra subfuscus. The sequence goes on from JAECMU010383002.1 coordinate 2,811, forward strand.
AGAAAACAACTACAACGATATCTGTGCTTTGATTTTATTTGTTAATAAAAAACATGACTAAGACAAATACTTAAACTTGTGTAAAAAGAACACCCAAGAAACTATAAAAACAAGTCTTTATGGGCTAATAGCCTTTATGTCCTGTTATTTGTTTACAAAGAGCATTTTCCCAGGCCCTGTTTCACAGTTTCAGTTACATACACCGCCAGATATAATGATATTGCATAGGATTAATTTACCTGTATGTGTGGTAACCGTTACCTGTAGACAAATGTTTGACAAGTTTCAGACAATGTTGAGTGTTGGAGGGAAGAGTAGAAATCTTGAGAATTATTTTAAAACAATAATTACAGCATTGTCTTCTCCAAATAACTACTCACAACACTCCCTATTGTAAGTAAATCAAATGTATGTATGACTTTTTGAAGTGTAAGACTAATTGACCAGTCTCACTACTTCAAAACAAATTTCATCTTTTTAAAACTTTAACTGATTTTCCATTTGATCAAGGTCCAGTATACATTAATATTTATTGTGTGATAATAATTTTAGTACAATTGCATCAGAAATAAACAAGTGTTCTCCTGAGATGGCTGTGTTGTGTGATTGAACCACCTCAGTGGACCCCATTCCAACCAATGCCTTATGACTGGCATATGAAATGCTATGGTATGTGTTGTCTTGTCTATGGGGAAATGCATATAAAACATCCCTTGCTGCTAGTGGAAAAATGTAATAGGATTTCTCTGAAGACTACAAGTTGAAATTACCAAATGTTTGACATCCAATAGCTGATGATTAATTAATCATTGTGCTCTAGTGGTGTTGTGGGGTGGGACGTACATGTGTAGCCCAGTGGTAAAGTGCTTGCTTGATGTGTGGTTGGTCTGGGATCAGTTCCTGTAAGCGGGCCCATTGGCTATTTCTCATTCCTGCCAGTGCACCATGACTGGTATATTAGAAGGCTATGGTATGTACTACCCTGTCTGTGGGATGGTGTATATAAAAGATACCTTGCTGCTAATAAAAAAAGAGTAGGCCATGAAGTGGCGACAGTGGGTTTCCTGTCTCAATATCTTTGTGGTCCTTAACCGTATGTCTGACACCATATAACTGTAAATAAAAGGTTCTGAGTGCATCGTTAAATAAAACATTTCTTTCTTTCTTTCTTTTTTCTAGTGGTGTTGTTAAACAAAACAAATTTCAACTTTTTAAAACTTTAACTGATTACTGATTCCTATTTGATCAAGATCTAGGATAAATTTGAATTTTGTTCTAGCCTTGACTGTAACATCATTATGTTGAGACCTGTTACATGACAGACAAGACATTGTGTAACGTCTTATATCTCCATTATAATTGAGATGACAGACAGATGACTTATTGATGACATGACTGAATAATAAAACAGACAATTACTCTTGGGTGGTTGTCAAAAAAATTATATATCCTCAAGGTTATGGCAAAAACAAATGAAATATTTCGTGTCACTGTATAATTGATCTCAGTTTCACTTTAAATAATGATAATGGATGAATGACTATTGATGGTATAAATGAATAATAAAACTGCATATGAGAATGGTTCTTTAAAAAAAAAAATAAACCTCAAGGTCATGGCAAAATTAAATGTTATATGTAGTGTCAATATATAATTTTTCACAGTTTAATTTACATAAAGCTAATGGATGAAAGACTATTGCATAGGCGTCAGAAACCGGGGAGGGGGGGGGGCGCAGGAGGGGGGCACTGGCCCCCCCCAACTCGAAACCTGGGGGGCCACAATATGCTTTGGCCCCCTAGTTTAAAAACTCGCATTTAGTTGGTGGCCCCCCCAGTCGCTGCCATCTTCCGACACCTATGTATTGATGGCCAACTGAATAATAAAACTAAAAATTACTTTTGGGGGGTTCTTAAAAATGATATTTTCTTAAGGTTATGGCAAAAATAAATGAAATATGTAGTGTCACTGTATAATTTCTAACCATTGCAATTTAAATAAAGATGATGGATGAAAGACTATTGATGGCTAACTGAATAATGATGCTGATAATTACAGTTGGGTGATTTCCACTGCCAATGCTAATCATAATAGAGACATCTCATCTGGAAAACGATATTAACTCGGCACTTTCGGGTTGCTTCTGTCCGTCTCTAGACACTTCTAATTACCATTCTAACATGGCGTAGGACAAAAGAAATCAATAACATTAGTTGCCTGGAAAATGGCGTCAATGCTTTGCAATTAGATTAAAATAGATAATTAAATTAACATACTAAAAACTTGAAATGCTTTCAGTTGATGCCGTATAAGACCTGTTAAACTCACAAGTATTTGTTATCAGTGATGCATGTTTATTAGATTGCTTAGGAGGAAAAAAGTGGTTTCAGTGTTACTGATGTTAAAACAATGGAAAGTGAAATGGTAATGAGTAATTTTAACAAGAAGCAAAAATTACCATTTTCAATTAAATCTGTTCTTCTTTTTTCCCCCTCAAGAGTCACTTCCTATGTGCTATTGACAAGCATAGCCTACTTCTCATGCATTTACTTTGTGCAAAGATAATAGCCACTGTGGTGTGATGCTATTTGACAAAATAACAACTTCACCATCTAGACTTTGAAATAGTGTCACTTTTTACCTCAATGGGGTCTGAAAACCGAAGCCTTGCCTTGAACTCTATTAACATGTCTAGGTCCAATAAAGGTTCAAGACCCTGTTCCACAAAGCAAACTTAGCCCAAAGATCAACTTAGTGCATAGGGTAGCCATGCGTCTAAGGTACTCTTAGGGCTAAGATCACTTCGTGGAACAGGTCCTTGGTGTGTCCACCCTGGGCCCAACCTCTGGGTATGCCAGTGACCAAGTCCAGGGCAGAAGGGGGCAGATGAAGTGAGGTGGGTGAAATTTGGAATACCAGGTTAGAAATTAGGTTATGAACCGAAAACCAAAAAGGAAGCAAAAAGAAGCAACTCTGATGAAACTTGAGCATATAAGCAGCACATTACATAATCTGACATTCATTTCTAGATACGAGAATCAAGCCAGTTTTATACTATAATAATGGTGGTTGGTTCCCTCTCAACTTTGTTTATCTTAACTGCGAAATTAGTTCTAACTCCCAACAAAATAATATAAAATAAACAAAGGGGCACTCTTTAACCACCTGGGTATTGTTAACTAAAGAGCAGGCACCAATTTGAATGGAATACCTTTGTAATTAAGTTCTTGAAAAGAACAAGTAGTTAGTTTTGCACTATTACCAATGGTATATATCTTCATATACCTGTTACTCCATTAGGTAACTGCTTATTGATAATAAAACTCCCCCACCATGTTTAATGGTATATATCTTCATATACCTGTTACTCCATTAGGTAACTGCTTATTGATAATAAAACTCCCCCCACCATGTTTAATGGTATATATCTTCATATACCTGTTACTCCATTAGGTAACTGCTTATTCATAATAAAACTCCCCCCACCATGTTTAACTGCATTCAGTTCATTTTCAAACATACTATCATGATCACACACCTCAGCTATCTTGGTGAGAGGTGAGTGAGAGAGAAGTTGGTCAAGTGGCCATTAAAAATCATTCTACTGTTGACTCGGTAGAAAGTGTGTAGTCTGTCTAGAATCAGTTACTGTTGACGGGCCCATTGGGCTATTTCTGCTTTCATCCAGTGCTCCACAACTGGTATAACAAAGGTCATGGTATGTACTATCCTGTCTGTGACATGCTACACATAAAAAAGCCTTTGCTACTAATCAGAAATAGTAGCCAATTTGGAGGTGGCTGTGGGTTTCCTCTCTCATTATCTGTGTGGTTCTTAACCAAATGTTCAACACCATATAACTGTAATTAAAATGTCCTGAGTGCATTGTTAAATAAATCATTCTTTATTTTTTCTTCTCGACTCGGTAGACCTACAGGGATTTGAACCCACCACCTACCAGCATTAATACTCATGACTTAAGCACATTGTCACCGCTAGTTTGACCTGACTTTGAAGGAAGGAAATGTTTTATTTAACAATACACCCAACACATTTTATTTATGGTTATATGGCATCAGGCATATGGTTAAGAACCACTTCATGGGCTACTCTTGTCAAACCAAACTTTGTTAAAGTTTATTTTGTTTAATGATACCACTGGAGCACATTGATTTATTAATCATGTCAACCATTTGATAATTTGACATATAGTCTTAGAGAGGAAACTTACTACATTTTTATATTAGTAGCAAGGGATCTTTAATATGCACCATCCCACAGACAGAATAGTACATACCTTGGCCATTGTTACACCGGTTGTGAAGCACTGGCTGGAATGAGAAATAGCCCAATAGGTCCACCGACGAGGATCGATCCTAGAATGACCACGCATCAACCAAACACTTCACAACTGAGCTACATCCTGCCTGCTAACCTGCCTTTGACTGTAGTCTTTATTCTAACAATACCTGGAGGTATAAATACCACACGAGAAATTAACATTTTTAACATTTACAGCATTGTACATCCAGCTACTTTTTCCTTCTATAAATGGAATACTTATCAACTGTACAAGTGTTACTTAACTTCTTGTAGCCCTTGGTCATTTCTCCTATTATCTACTGTTTATTTTCAGACTATGGGTGGAGTGTTTGTACAACATATCAGCAAGTATTTACTCAGAATTTCCTTGTTTGTGTTGACCACTCATTTGAAAGTAGCACTCCTGAAATCCTTTTACAGCTTTGACTTCGGGTTATTTGGTCAGTCCTCTGGCCTGTGGTAATTCTGTTATTACAAGATAATCTCCCTTTTTTAATTCTTCAGTGGACTGTGGAGATGTTTGCTGAGTCATCAAAACATAATTAGTTACATGGTTGTGAAATATTTACCTTCAATTCAGTTGTAACTGTGTAAGTCTATTAGTATGGATATGTTGGTAACATATTGATCAATTTAAATGAGGGCTAGCTTTCTTCTTTTTATACAAATTATATTTAAATAATTTGTTTTTATTTGCCGTAAAGGAGGACAGAGAGAGTCAGAGAGAGACAAAGAGAGAGAGAAAGAGAGAGTCAGAGAGAGAGAGAGAGAGAGAGAGAGAGAGAGAGAGAGACACACACAGAGAGAGAGAGAGAGACAGAGACAGAGACAGAGAGAGAGAGACACACACAGAGACAGAGACAGAGAGAGAGAGTCAGAGGGAGAGAAAGAGGAAGACGAAATGATTGAGAGTGTTAAAAAAGAGAGGATTTATATAGTGAAAGAGAATGAGAATGAGTGATAGAAAGAAGATGATATAGTTATATATAAAGAGAGAGAGTGAATAGGAGAAAGTGATAGACAGATAGGGTAAGAGAGAGAGAGCAAGAGAGGGAGGGAGAGGAAATGATAGAGAAAGAAAGAAAGAAATGTTTTATTTAGCGATGCACTCAACACATTTTATTTACGGTTATATGGCATCAGATATATGGTTAAGGACCACACAGATATTGAGAGAGGAAACCCGCTGTTGCCACTTCATGGGCTACTCTTTCCGATTAGCAGCAGAGGGTCTTTTAAATGCACCATCCAACATACAGGATAGCACATACCATGGCCTTTGATATACCAGTTGTGGTGCACTGGCTGTGACGAGAAATAGCCCAATGAGCCCACTGACGGGGATCAATCCCAGACTGACCATGCATCGAGCGAGTGCTGTACCACTGGGATACGTCCCGCCCTCGCTGAAAAGAGGGACAATTTTAACACAGACCTGTTACTGAGGCTGGTTTGAAACTGAATTATACAAATGGGTAGGTGTAAATCACTTGCACCGACCAGTGATCCATAACTGGTTCAACAAAGGCCATGGTTTGTGTTATCCTATTTTTATTGATTTTTTTTAACGACGCACTTAACACATTTTAATTACGGTTATATCGGCGTCGGACATATGGTTATATCGAGAAAAAGACCAGTGGTTAGCTGACGGGGATCGATCCTAAACCGACCGCGCATCAGGCGGGCACTGTACCACTGGGCTATGCTGCCCGCTAAATAGTAAAGAATGCAAAGAGTAGCCCATGAAGTGGTGACAGCGAGTTTCCTCTCAAAATCTGTGTGGTTCTTAACCATATGTCTGACACCATATAACCGTAAATAAAATGTGTTGAGTGCGTTGTTAAATAAAACATTTCTTTCTTTCTTTCTAACAGTGCATGGTAGTAAGAGGAAATTTGTCTAAACAATGTCAATGTTACTTACAGATTAGGAAAAAAATCTATTATATACAGTTGTTTAAATATTGGTGTCTCCTACCCATTGATTTATTTATCTAAATAAAGATATTCAGCATTATTTTGAATGATTTTTGTTGTTCTTCATCATTAAATTATGAGTTAAACACCAATGACATTTAAAGATATACTAATGGCATGTTCTCATCAGATACTATCTGCATTCAGTTCAGTATTGTTCTTTGGAAAAATATTTACTATCTGAACTACATCATTGTTGAACATTTTCACATGAATTAGATAAAGCTATAATTGATGGACTTTTGAGACAACATGTGGCATATACATGTGGCATAATCTGCTGCTACTGGTGACTTGAGTGTAGTTAGTAGTGTTTAGAAAACAGCTGGAGTTAGTCCCACCACAGCCACTGACTGTAACTTGTGCAGTGACCAGTGAGTTTATTGCCCCCAGAGCACCTCCACTGGGGATGACCTGCTGTGGCTGTGCCTAATTTCCATGTTTAACCGCAATATTCCTCGGTAATGTCTCAATATGCTTTAATTACAACTCATGTGTGACTGGACATGTCTTTCATAAAATACAGGTAAATATTTTTATGGCAAAGTCAGTGTAGGAGAACTGACAGCTTTACTATAAACATTTACCTGTACAGGTGGGAAGTAACACACTGGAACCAAAGTTTGTTAAAGTTTATTTTGTTTAATGATACCACTGGAGAACATTGATTTATTAATCATATCAGCCATTTGATAATTTAATATATAGTCTTCGAGAGGAAACTTGCTATATTTTTACATGAGTAGTATAGGATCTTTTATATGCATGATCCCACAGACAGGATAGCACATATCATGACCTTTGATTTACCAGTCATGGTGTACTAGCTGGAATGAGAAATAGCCCAATGGACCTACTGATAAGGATCAATCATAGATCACCTACATGTCAAACAAGTGCTTTACTATTGGACTATATCTCATCTTCCACTGGGACCAATTGGCAATGCAGTTTTCTCCACATTTGCAATAAATAATCTTTCATATGTAGATTTTCAAAGACAGGACATCACATACCATGATCGTTCATGAGAAATTCCAGGTGTGGAGAATTGTCTATAATGTTAATTAAGAAAACTCCAATGGATCTACCAGATGTGACCAATCAATCATTCTGGCTTCCCTCTCACTTGGAAATGGGTTTGCCATTTTAAAAAAGTAATGCAGTTACTTACCCTTTTTTTAAATCATAATGTAATATTGCAGAACCATTACAGATAGAAACAAATGGACATAAAAAAACTTAACATATAGCCAAATGCTAAAAATATTAATCTAGAGCTAAACAGAAAACATGAACACACTGTTCCCTTCTGACTGGCTGAGGTGAGGCAACTGCATGTAGCAAGACCAAGACCAAAATGATTAATGTGCACATTCAGAGCTAGCTGTTATAGTGCATGCCTGTCCTAGGCACAAGTTTCAGCCTTGACCGGCTCCTCCGTCCAGGACAGTGCATGTAGCTAGAGCACATTGATTTATTAATCATCAGCTTGGTAATTTTGACATACAGTCTTAGAGAGAAAATGCACTACTTTTTTTCCATTAGTAGCAAGGCCAAGGGACCTTTTATATGCACCATCCTTCAGACAGGATAACACATACCATGGCCTTTGATATACTAGTCATGGTGCACTGGCTGGAATGAGAAATATCCCAAGGGGCCCACCAATGGGATCAATCCTAGATCTATTGCACACCAAGCTAGTGTTCTACCACTGGGCAATGCCCTCCCTATCTGTATTCAGGTACATTTGTAATGAATAGAACATATATGACTAATACATGTATTATCTTCCATATATATACTTCCTACTCTCAAACTTAGTTTAATATTACATGTACAATTATACTAAAATAAAATAAAAATTATCTTAAGTTAAAACCCCCAACTTGCTTCATGTAGAAGTGATCTGTAAAAGTATATTGAATTTATCAAGAAACTAAATATACTATATGACACCTCCTTTGAAATATAATGGTGTACAATTACTCTTATATATAGAGGATAATAAACGAGTTTCCAGTTATCAAATTTATGTCCCGAGTGAAATAATTTTCAGTTGTCACAAGCTTTAGCGAGTGACAAATGAAATTTATTTCATGAGGGACATAAATTTGATAATAACTGGTACCGAGTTTATTATTCTATTTATTACCTCAGCTATTTTTTCTCTAAAACCTTTATTTTCCACGCACATGCACGAAGGCCGACCTGTATAGAAATTATGTAAACCACTTTACACACTGTTCTGAGAATTACTATAATGTTGTAATTTAATCACGTTCATAGATAATTTTCAAAAACACAAGTTCTATTCTGCTTCAAAATCTGTAATGAACTGCATTAAAATGACATTTTGTTATAAATTTAACACCAAAAACAGAGAGCCGTAAACGCAAACTCTTTAAAATACATGACATCATTGTGTGTGTTTGTCAAATCGTGATGATGTCATATTTAGTACCGACAAAGCCATTGGTTTGTAAGCGTCAAATTGTCCAATAGTATTGTTCGTTAGACCAATGCAGAATATTTCTCACTGAGAAAATATTGAAAATATTTTCCCTGTTATGAGTGACCGCTGGGGTAATAAATATATATATATATATATATATACACTGGTGTATCGTATTATGAAAGTGTTGCTTTTACAATAAATTACACATACAAGTGATGTCAGTCTGTATATTGCCAATCTCAGCATGTTCATTCAACCTATTGTTATTTAATTACCAATATTGATGGTTTTTAGTCCTATTTTTATTGTCATATTTATAAGCCTTAACTTGGCACACACAATTGCCAACAAATCATATTTGTCCAGTCAAAGCCGAATGTCTGTGATCTATCCCTATAAATGTATGTGATTCTCTACAACCAACACATATAATGTCTTTATGAATGATGTAGTTTTCCTTTGCGATCCAATTTCTAATCCCCTCAAATCTCTCTTCTATTATTGCTAATTCCAGATTTCATAGACATACCTTGTATCCAACTGATAATAGAGTTGGGAGATGTGAGGAGACCACATAGTTTAATTTATGTGTTTGGAGGAACAATTCAGGTCTGAATATAACAAATGGTTGAGTGATGCAGAAATATTAACGGCACAATGGGGAGTGGGTGAGCTATAGAGAGTACCATGAACAGTTATGGTTATATTATGTAGATTAGAATGGAGAAACAGATCATATATTGTTTTGGGATATACTATAAATTTAAATATTATCAAACAGAAGAAGTTACCTAATTGTTATGGTTGTAATATTTAGAAGAGAATGGAAAGTAAAGTTCGGCTATTGGATGTACAACATACGGTCATTCTTACACCTTTTTTTTTAGAAGAAACCCACTGTCACCACATAGGCTACTTTTTTTACAATAGGCAGCAAGAGATATTTTATTTGTGCTTCCCACAGGCAGGATAGCACAAACCATGGCTTTCGTTGAACCAGTTATGGATCACTGGTCAGTGCAAGTGGATTACACCTACCCATTGAGGGTTTGGAGTGGGTATTTGGATTAAAATTCCCATGCCTCAGCTGGAGTCTGAATCCAGTACCTACCAGCCTGTAGTCTGATGGCGTAACCACTGAAACACTGAGGCCAGTAGAAGAGAATGGATCCAGTACCTACCAGCCTGTAGTCGGATGGCGTAACCACTGAAACACTGAGGCCAGTAAAAGAGAATGGATCCAGTACCTACCAGCCTGTAGTCGGATGGCGTAACCACTGAAACACTGAGGCCAGTAAAAGAGAATGGATCCAACACATCATTATATATTTATTCATATACAGTAAATGTTATATATTTTTAAACAGAAAACATGATCTAGCATAATACTTATTATAGACAAATATATTCAGATGCATATGCAGGAATTTTAGAAGGGGTCTAGACTATAGTCAGCGA
>JAECMU010383711.1:0-22864 GCA_016106625.1 Dracogyra subfuscus
TTGTTTTTAAATGGGAGGGGGTGGGGTGGGATGACATACGTGTAGTTTATTATAGGTGACATATGTGTAGTTTATTATAGGTGACATATGTGTAGTTTCTTATAGGTGACATACGTGTAGTTTCTTATAGGTGACATACGTGTAGTTTCTTATAGGTGGCATACGTGTAGTTTCTTATAGGTGACATACGTGTAGTTTCTTATAGATGACATACGTGTAGTTTCTTATAGATGACATATGTGTTTATTATCTTGAACTCACCGAAGTACTTGTGTTTTTAGAATTATGAAAAATGCATTCAAACAACTGGATGACTATTATAAACATGTCCTATGTACGAAAATGAATAAAATATAAGTAATATCCGATTCCAGTTATAAAAACCGTCTCTTTAGTCAAAAATACGCAGTAGTCAGTACTGTGTCGGTGCAGTGTTTAGTAGTATGTTGATACGCTGTAGATTTAAGGGAGATAATGTTATGAAAGTGACCTTATTGACGAGGAGGCTGCGCAAGAGATGTCCATTGGAGGCGTATTGACTGTATATCAACTATTTATACTGTCTCATGAAATATTTAAATTGACACGAACAATAATACTGCCACGTCATTTGACAATTTATTAAAACAGAATAACTAAAAATAACCGAGACAGAAATAGCAGGCCTGCGAGCGCCAGAACGTCGTGCATGTGTATATCGGGGTTATCTCCCATCTCGTTCCGGTTAGTGCGCCAGTGTATGACAGGTATTTAAGTGATGAACAATGATAGTAAGTACACCGGTATATTCACCGCTTCCCGGACTACGACATACCGTGACTACCCACCCGTGCCACGGGCTTGTTGATGCGATGTGTGTAGCTGCACGGTAACAGCCCAAGGGCAGTGTAAACAGACGGTTTGGAAACAATATACAACAACACCTGCACCTGTATCGAGGCATAGACGCCGATAATGATTTAACACTCATTCGGCTGGCCATGTAAAGATGTACAGAAGGAATGTTCTTTAAACGAAACTTAGCCAGTTTTATATATGTTTTTGATTATAATGTTTTTTTAATCGCCGGATGAAATAGCTCGAGTGTCCTCTAGCCCTGTGTTGTCTGTATGTTGTGATCAGATTGCTTGATCCTCATCGGGTTTACTCATAACACTAAACTAGCGTGTTAGTGACCAGTGCAAAAGCTACAAGACGAAACCTGACATCCCTGACGCGTGTGCAAAATCGTATGCAGGAGAGTCTAGACTATGTAAATTGAATGTTATAAAGGGTGGGTGGGTCAAGAAAATACATTTAAAACAAGAAAATGCGCTTGAGCGGGAGAAGGAGAATTTTGACCCTCGAACCCCACTCCCTGCACGTGCGCTTCATTTGAAATCGGTTGCCTGTGTTTCGAACAGAAGTATTGGGTTTCTTCTTATAGTGTTTGTACTAGTCGGAAACATATGACTTTAATGTTATAAGTGAATTCCAAATAATAAAATGCAAGGTCTTTGGCATAGTATTTTAGATACTATGTGCATTTTCGACAGTCCTTAACGATAATTTTGTTGTCTGAAATTTCGAAATCGACAGTTTTTAACACCCAAGCACTCAGCATATAAATATAACAGGACTAATGGATACTATATATATATATATATATAACTTAAAATACAAATGGTCATTGCGAGCTTTTCGCGAAGTGCGAAACATCTTAGGGAAAGGTTTTTCGGGTTTCGCTAAAATCTGTTATTATGTGTGTCCGGCGATAGTGATACCAGTATTAAGAAACTGGCTATTCTCGGGTCTCAAACATTTCAGTTAATTCTTTAATATATAATACACTATGCCTTAAATGTGTGTGACAAAATAGAACACATGCTTCGCTCATTCCAACAGGGTAAAAAACATCTTTTCGTTCTGCCATGTACAGAGATTTGATTTGAAAAATTATTACAAAAAAAAAATAGATTCCCGCAATTAGATGACCACTGGCGGACCCTACGTTACATCTGTTAAACCGCGATATCTGTTTACTCTGCGTTGTACAGAGATTTGGTTTGGAAAATATTAAAAGTGTTTGTTTTCCCCCTAGTTGTTAGACTCACACACGCGGACTCCACCTTGCACCTTGTTCAACCACGATGTCTTGAGAATTAAGTGGTGGTCGTTGAGCCGTGTTGATAGCGGAAATATATGGCTTTATGAAGGTGTAGTTTTATTGGCCTCTTGCATTAGTATGGGATGTTGAAGCGATAATAAACTTGAACCCTTTATTCATAAAATGTGTTATCTCCGAATATGAAAGCCAGATACAAGCGACAGATAAAAACGGCGCAGGAGATATCAATCCAAGGCCTGTGCTTATAAACATTCCAAAGTCCAAACTTAGCAGTCTCAACATTTACGTGTTGGATGCAGTTGGTATGGAGCTGCCATGATGACGCATACAATCTCTATAAATTACACAATTAAAAGGAATGTCGTAGGATCGAATCATCATAGAGCACCCATTGCATAGAGCGACGGTGCATGCGCCCTTCAAACGTTTTGTCTGTAAATCGATTACCTTGCGTTTGGAGAAGAACAAAAAGAGGACGTTTGTCGTCTGATTGGTATTTTATATATATAAACTAAATTAAAAAGTAAATTTTATAGTACTTGAGTTGGAGACACGTGCACAACAGATTTCCCTCATTTCGGTTCCTACAAGCCGGAATAATAAAATGTGTTCTTCTTACGCGTCATCATTCAATTTGGCGTCGTTTATTGGCATCATTGTGTGGTTAAGTTGGGTTAATTGCATTCATTCTCTGTGATAGATTTTGTAGGTGGCTTCCAAGTTCCGGCCAACATGATTACTTGGTAATAGATCATTGGAACCTTTTGTTTCCTTGTAACGAATTTCGTATGAGAATTTGGAACTGTACTTTCATTGCGATGTTAAATTCAAGACGTTCCTTAAATATACCAAGGCTTTGTGCTAAGTAGGCTTAAATGTTTTTGCAGGGAATAGGGTTGTGTCATTCAAGAGAGAGACAGACAGACGGAGACAGAGACTCAGACACACTCAACCACAGTTGGTAATTTGACATTATATATTAGAGAAGAAACCCGCTACATCTTACCATTAGTAGCATGGGATCTTTTATATGCACTATTCCATAGACAAGATAACACACACACACACGCGCGCGCACTTATTAAATGAAAAACGGGGGGGGGGGGGAGTATATGAGTATGGGTGTTTTTTTTGTTTTTTTATGGGGGTGGTACGTACTTCCATCAGAAGACTGTTTAGGTACGCCTGCCGTGGAAACCTCTGACTTCGTCGGGTGTGTTTGTGGCTAGAGTTGCACGATTCATTCATACTAATACATCAGTATCTGCAATGTAAGCATTTTGTCGCACATGAACCTCAACTCTGACATTTGCCGGTGGTTAATACGGCGTCGACAGGTGCACCAAACTGTTAGCACGTTAACCTATTTACAATAACGAGAGAAAAAAAGAGAGAACCGGTTCAATCCTATATAAGGGGATGACTTATTTCCTTCATCAATTTGCTGACCGGCATATCCCCATATCGCCAACAGGGATTAAGGGGCTCTTTTGCTAGGCGAAGACACTTGGACACAAGATGTAGGCGGGAGCACATTTCTACAACCTTTACACAGCTGAATACACTGAGGAACTGAAGGACGTTTAGCTAATAGTGTTTTAGCCCTTGACCAAGTGGATGTTGGCCTAGTGGTAAAGCGTTCTACTCAAAAGAAAAATAAGAAAGAAATATTTCATAAAATACGACACACTCCACACATTTGAATTAAGGTTATATGACGCCGGATATATCATATATGTGTTTAAGAACCACACAGATAACGTTATAGGAAACCTGCTGCCGACACTTTTGTATGCACCATCCCATAGACAGGATGGTACATTCGACGGCCTTTATTAAACCATCTGTAATGAAACGAGAAATGATCCAATGGGCCCACCCCACCGATGGGAACTGATCTTAGATTGATCGTGTATCAGACTAACTCTTTACGACTGGTTTATGTTGCCGTATTTTAGGTATGGCTCTTGGATGGAGACTAAAGGGAAGTAGCCAGCACCACCCCATCCCACCCCACCCCACCCCACCACATCACATCACATCACACCACACGGAAGGAAAATTGTTAATACTACCATGTACTGTGTGTATACGTATTGTAATAGCTGATGATTCTAAATGAAAGGTGCTGAACGGATGTTAAGCAATCGGTTCTTTCATTTCATTGTCCGAGAGAACAGATTCAGCGAATTTTTTTAATTATTGTTTGTTTCTTCCTTCATATGAAAAGGTTTATCACGATTTCAAAATACAGACATATTTTTTTAGTGCGTTCTTGTTTATACGCGCGGTAAATAAGGAAGTTGTATTAAACTGGTATTGATGACGCTTCGATTTCTTGAATTGGAAAAAAAAAACACCCAACGAAATCATAACACTCACAGCATGTTGCGTTGTAGAAGATATCGGCGTGTCTAGGAACAATGCTAGGTGTATTGTCTAAATCTTGACGCTGGTAATGATAACGCTTCGATTTCTTGAACTGGAAAACAAAACAAAACAATGAAAACATTTCTTCTTTCACAGAAGGATGCGTTGTAGAAAAATAACGGCGTGTCTAGGAACTATTTATGTGTATGGTTTAATCATTGATGACCTTGCCGTGATGAAACAGATTGTTCCACAGATACAGACAAGGGATTAAGCGTCAAATCAACGGCCGTTCCTCGAGTCACGCCATCTTAACGAGACGCCTTTCTGGCAGATTCTTTGTAGACAAACGAAACCTTTTTCGATTCTAATTTCAAAGATTAAATAATAAAACTGCACAAGGACTACGTTGCATCTGTAATGCTGCAAGAGGATTAGATTGCATTGGGAACTGACGGCTAGCTATGGTGATCAAAGAAGACCTCGCGTTTTAGTTGTTATCTTGGGAAATACGGGACGGCCGCGCGTGTATCGTTTCTAATACAGACAATGCACCAATATCTTCGATGGGTAATTAATGTTTAATACAATTATTGTTTCCGTGCATCTGTGGAAGCTAAAGGTAAAAACAGGGCTGTCATTTCGTGTGACTTCTTCAGTAATGGTAAAAGGTTCGTAATATGAAAGTAAATAAATGCATGCATTGCCGAAGACTAATAAAAATCTTTGTTATATGCGTTTAATTTCATGTCCTGCCATAACAAAAAGACTGCGTGATGTTTACAGGAAAAGGAGTCCGGATATCTTTAGGCTAAATTATTTATTACATTTCTTATTTCAAACTGCATAATAATTATACTGTTGGATTTGAGTCGAAGAAAGGAACATGGAATACAAAGTTAAAGTGTGTTTTGTTTAACGATACCACTAGAGCACATTGATTTATTAATCATCGGCTATTTGGATGTCAAACATTTTGTAATTTTAACAGTCTTAGAGGAAAGCCGCTATATTTTCCCCATTTGCGCCATCGATAAAACAGGATAGCACATACCACGGTCTTT
Source organism: Dracogyra subfuscus (assembly GCA_016106625.1). Taxonomy (NCBI): domain Eukaryota; kingdom Metazoa; phylum Mollusca; class Gastropoda; order Neomphalida; family Peltospiridae; genus Dracogyra; species Dracogyra subfuscus. The sequence goes on from JAECMU010383711.1 coordinate 5,542, forward strand.
GATATACCAGTCGTGGTGCATTTCTGAGACGAGAAATAGCCCGATGGGTCCAGTCACGGGGATCGATCCTAGACCGACTGCGCATCAGGCAAGCGTTTTACCACTGGGTTACGTTCCGCCCCATGGAAAAATAATGTTAATAAGATGTGTTTTTATGTCTCTTTGCATAGGAAACTTAAAGGAATCTCTATTGGAAAAAAAACTACAAAATTCCACTGACAGTCTTTTTTCTTTCTTTCTTTCTTTCTTTCACAAGCTGCACCAGTAGTCCAGTCCGTAAAATGAAAGAGCTGTCTTTTTCCAGTTCTCCTCTGTTACCATAGTTTGGTTTGTATGGTTGTTTCAACAGGCTAATCAGATTGTCTCAAACCTTGTTAGGTTGAGGAGAGCGGGATGTAGTTCAAGCGGTTGTCTGTCCGCCTGTGAAGCCGTCGGTCATCGGATCGATCCTTCTTAGAATACCCATCTGTCCTTTATGTAGGAAAGTGCATATAAAAGACATGTGCTGCTTATCGTATGGAAATATCTGAAGAAATATGTCATAATGACCATGTTTGACGTCCAGTAGCCAATGATAAGATAAAAATCAATGTGCTTTAGAGGCGTCGTTAAATAAAACAAAGTTTTACTTTTTGTTAGGTTTGGGCACTGCTGTAGGATATATTCCATAGTTGGGTCTTCAAGTTCACAGCTGCAAGTTGGTGAAGGTGCTAGCTTGAACCGTTACTGACGATATACTGTTAATCAATTATAGTACAACGGCCGATTACCTTCCCTTGATTTCGCTAAATGAAAGCACTTCCGCCTAGAGCACACGAGTCGATGTGCGGGATTTTCATCAGTCGGTAGACCTCTCGCTTGTGGTGCTTTTGGTATAAAATCGAATCCTCTTGGTGGACTCATTCTATGATTGTTGTAGGAAGAGGGGGGGGGGGCGGTTCGTTCCAACCAGTGTGCCATAACTGGTGTAGCAAAATCTGTGTTATATGCTGTCCTGACTGTGTAGAAAGTGCATCTAAAACTTTCCTTGCTGCTAATGGAACAACGTAGTGCTTTTCTCTAAGACAATGTGACAGCATTATCAAGTGTATGACATCCAAACGCCGATGATTACTAAATCAATGTGCTCTAGTGGTGTAGTTGAACAAATTTGTTTGTTTGTTTTTATGTTGTTTAACGACGCACTCAACACATTTTAACTACGGTTATATCGGCGTCGGACATATGGTTATGTCGAGAAAAAAAACCCAGTGGTTAGCTGACGGGGATCGATCCTAGACCGACCGCGCATCAGGCGGGCACTGTACCACTGGGCTACGCTGCCCGCTTGAACAAATTAAACCTTTATACAATAAGTCACCATTTGCGGATTTATTATCTTCCATATCCACCTACCCCCACCCCCACCCTACAACACTACTACTGAAATGGACCTATACCTATGCCCAGTGTCTGCGCTTAATTGTGGTTTGTTTAGTTGCCATCCGGAATAATATTTTCTAATAAAAACAACAATATTGCAACATGTTATAAGAGAAAGCACAACTTGTTTTACAAGATCGGTCGCCAGGGTGGGTTTTCAGTCGCCCGTTGTCGTTTTTAGTCGCCAGGGGCGATTGGGTGACCGTTAAGTTCGAACCCTGGCCTATGCCTATACCAGAACAGTATGCAATTATGTTCAATAGTAACTAACATTAAGTTTGATCCCCACCCCCACACGTGGCGTGTGACTAAATAAGAACTGGTGCCACTGGATATTGCAAAACGAGGTATGACGAGGCAGTAATGGATGTCTGTTTGTCTTCGCGTCCTTGGTAATCAAATGTTGTTACCTTGTGTGTTCCTTGGCAATCAAATATCATTAGCTTTTATTTACCTTATGAGTAGCGCGGCACAATGAACCGCTTGCAGACGTGTGAGGGTATAATTGTAAGGGCAAATACTCTAAATGTCAACGCAAACGTCATAATCCAGAGGCCAAATCACACATCATGTCCGCACCGACGACACTCCGAACGCTTTGGTTTCATTCAAATGTTAAATATGGTTTTCGCGCTTTTCCCTCTGTTTATTTACTCCGTGTTGTATATGGTCTGACAGTAGAGTACGAGTGTTGTTGCATGTATATCATTCGGTTAACTGCATTACATTAATAGACTGTAAATCTGATCAAAAGGGTAGGCCCTTGTTAAACGAGAAGTTGAAAAGAAAGCAGGTGAGAATGATGTTTAAGGATATGATGATGATATCGATAATGAACATGATGATCATGATCACTGATCATTATGATAATTATCAGGTCATTTTTGTGGCCATATCCAAATATATTTCAAGGATGATGTCTTGAGAATGTACATGTTATGAGTCTTTAAAAGAAAAAACCGGCTGCCACTCTACAGGCTTATAGCTTCATATTAACCGAAAGAAGCTGTTTTAAATGTGAACGAATACCACATATTGCAGGCTTTGGTCACACAGGCCGGATTAATAAATACAAAATGGCAGCAAAACGAAAGGTAGCGATGTTCGCCTATTGTTTAATCGGGACCAGCTAATTGGACCAGACAATGAGTTTGATGACATCTTCTAGAGTGTTGGCAACATGAAACCTACGTATTATTTGTACATGCATTTTAATGCAGATGATTTACATGCCCTGGACATAAGATGAAGATGACGAGCATACTGAAATGGGTAATGTTCTACTTTTAAGGATTATTAATTGCAGCTTCGCTCAACATTTGAGCTACTTAAGATGTCGGTTATGTGATTGGAAATGTACTCGTTCGTACTATATTGAATAATGTACCTTTTAGGGATTCCTATAACCTGGAGAGGAGGGGGCACAAGAGGACGTCGCCCTCCTATAAACGATTGGTTACCCTTAGAATCTGCTGTAGGCGCCTTTATTTAATATACCCACTCTTAACATTTGAATCCTATCCTGTCCCACCCCAAGTGAATCCAGCTGGATACGTGCCTACGTTTTGGACAAATTAAATATACCTGTATACCTGTATATATTCGCCATGTCATCCATATTCATCACGCATGTGTCCGGGGTGTCTTTGAGTGACAACACCTATACAGACAGGTAATTATACTTCACGCGATTACGCTATTCCTAATGTAATATTTTCTAGTACATAAATCAGTAGACTTGTTTCACGACGCTGACAGATTCAAGTGGTTCGCTACAATTGACTATGTAGGTTATTGTGGGGTTTTGCCTGACGGTTCTTCCTTGTGGTAAAACCGCAACTCATAGTATTCTATTCACTCTGTCAGAGCGCCACAATGCGACATGGAGTGTTTATTTACACTGGAATATGTATGGATGATCGATAGTTCTGAGGCGAGCATTCTTGAGGTTTTTGGTCTCGGGAATAGTCGCGTAGTTGAAGCTGCAGGTGTCCAGGGCTGAGTTCAGCACAGGCCGAGCAGAAAAACGTTCGCTAACTTAGTGTATGCGTTTCACGTTAAATTTAATGAGCACATCGGGGACCAGTGAAATAATTCGCGAACGTTAGGGTCGCTAAATACCAGTTCTGAGTTCAGCCAGAGCGAGCAAAACACCGTCCACTAGACTGGTTGATACGCTCTACGGTAAATCAAGTGATCACATCGGGGTCCAGTCAAATAGTTCGCAAACGTTAGCGAAACCTTTGCTGTCTGAACTGGGAGCAGATATATGTTATCTTTCTTTTATATTTCTAGTCTTTTCGTGCGTATACCATGAGCGTATGCTTGGAGGGGGGGGGGTAGGGGTAAGGGGGAAACGTCCCCATTCCAACCCCACCAAGGCTATAACAATTTTCCTGTGCAATAATATTCTGTACATATCTAGGAATGTGAAGGAAAACTGTAAAGAAAGGGTCCAAGAGGTCATCATCGACCCTCCACCTCCTCACACACCCCACCCCACCCCACCCATCCGACTTGTTTGTTTGTCTGAGTGTTCCTGCGATTGCATTGTGTCATAACAGACACGTACGTTTTACGGACATAAGAAATTAGAGCAAGTGAAGACAAAACATATCGGTTTGTCCTTGCCTGTTCAGTGGAAACGGATACATAACTAAATACATTGATCTACTACTATTCTACTTCGTAAAACGTACGTGGTTCTGTGGATGCAGTGGACTTATGTCATAAAACGGGGACAATAATTGCATCATGGTCTCACTTAAAAAACCCACAATATATCGCTCATTGGCGTAACGTGTTAGGTTAGTGGGTGATTCGGCGCTTAATGACCATGTCGGTATTAACTTTGACATCACGAGTTGGCAGTCTCCCAGCAGTTCACCTATTTGTATTAAATATTGAATAGCATGTGCATTTACTCATCTATCTCCAATTGTCCGTAAATTACTTCCTTACTGCACTGGTTTTAATAGTTTCACTATTTCCAATATAAAGATAATTTAAGGAAAATAGCAATCAGATTAGTTGCAAAATTGATATAATAATAAATGAAAATGGTTTTGCCCAGGATTTGTTTACCCTTTTTAACTGTATATACGTAGGTGTACACATATAACCACACACATCACACACGCGCACGCACAAACACACGCATACACCCGCGCGTACATACATCATACATAATTCGCATACATATATATAATAGTATTGGGGTACTCTGCTTCTAAATTCCTGCACACTATAACTGTTTTGTGTCGTTGTGTCTGAGTATACATACTGCACATTGTTCGGATGTATCGAATTTCCACACAAGGTATACCTATTAAATTAACCGTAAAAAGATTTGTATTGCTGGACACTGGGTGTTAACAAAAAGCTCTTAAAACTACAACGAAAACTATTTGAGCTGGTTTTCATTGTGCCGCTATGATTTATTAGTTATTATAGCGTACGACCCATGACCAAACAAAATCCCTATCATTCGATCATCTGAGTGTATTGGATCACAATATCCGCTACCATGGCTGGCCAGAAAATATTTCCTTATATATTTGGATTGTACTATCGCTTAGAAATATTTGCTTACAAGAAATGCTTATGAATAGATTTCTTATATCTACAGCTCAATAAGTGTCTTGTCTTGCATACCTCTCATTTCTCGCTGTGTGTTGCTGTATAAAACCGCTATTAGATGCCTGGTGCATGGGTCTTTAACGGAGCGACGTTCGACCGCTTCGCATGACGTAGATGTAGTGTTGATGGTTGCCAATGGTAGTGTCGCTGTCACAGCGGGAAATGCGGCCCAAAAGAAACAAAATGTATAGGCACATGTTCTCGTTTGTCATTAAGTTATGCTTTAGAAAAGGCAGAACCATAGACTGGAATTCCTAGAAGAGTCAACGTTTTCTAAATAGGTTGACTTTTAAGGGAGGAGATTAAGGGTGTGTGGTGGAAAGGAAGAATGTATAAGTATAGGCACACGTTTGCGTATATCGTCACGGCCTTTATTAAACCAATTGTGAATGCGCCGAATATATATAATTATTTCTTTCCTTTTTTTTTTCCATTGCGTCATTTTAGCTCTAACTACGTATCTCAAAATGGACGTAATACAGAAATCTAGCTATTTAAAGGCTATTCTAGTCATAATATGAAGACCTTGATACATGTTCAGTTATTTGTATAGGGCTCTGGGTTTGTTGTTTTATTACTTTCTTTTACTTTGCGTTCGTTTTGATTTTGTATTATTATATTTGTTATTATTATTCACACTATTATTTTCAATTCAGGGTGTTCGTATGTCTGTTTCACACTCTGGAAACTATTGTACAATAATGTAGTTTAAAATTGTTGCACCTAATGATTATTACATACACCAGCAACAAAGAAGCAATGACAAATAGCACCGTGCTCCAAATGAAGATATATGTACGGTCTCACAGACAGGATAGCACATACCACGGTCTTTGATACACCAGTCGTGGTGCACTGGATGAAGCTAGAAATAGTCCAATGAGCCCACCGTCGGGGATCGATCCCAAACCGACCGCGCATTAATCAAGCGCTTTACCACTTGGCTAAGTCCAGCCTCTAGAACGGCATAAGGAAAGTGTAACATTATGGCCGAGTTCAACAAAACCGATTTAAAAAAGTGTTTGTTACACTAGTTTGTGTTCTTCGCGTAAAACTAAATGACCATATCGGGAACCGGTCAAATAGTTCGCGAACGTTAGCGTCGATCGCTTTCGCTGAACACGGCAAAGTTGTAGACCAAGCTTAAAAAGAAAAAAACAAGTTCCACTAGACTGGTTTATTCGCTTAAAGTTAAAACCAAAGGACAATATCGGGGACCAGTCAAATAGTTCGCAAACGTTACTGTGGCTCACTGTTGCTGAACACAGGACAGATATATATTTATCTCTTAGAACAGAATTATATTGCTGTAGGCACTATGGTGTTGCGGGGCGGTGCATGGGATTTGTTTTATATATGTACATTAATCATTTCGGAACATAACAAGTAGAATATTTCACTGCACAACACTTTGACCCCCGCCCTCCCCCCCCCCCCCCCTTGGGGGTACTGAGGTTATCGCTAGTGAGACCTTACGTTTGTTACTTGGCAGAAACGCTTGCTGGGCATTGGGTAATCTTAACGGCCGTAACGTAAGAGTAAATTATGTTTAAAAAGTCGAACTTGTTTAAACACGAAGATCAAAGGTGGACGTGTTTCAAACTGCAAAGGAATGGAAACAATGGCTTCAGAGACAGTTAACAGCGATTTATTCTCTTTTTTTTTTCATCGCGATAAAACTAACCTTTCAATGTTTGCGGCCACTGTTAAAACTCTTATAAATAAAAACATATTATCTAGTTTTAAACCCACTCATGAAATCGCAGTGTAACAAAATGAACAAAATACTATTAACTTGACAGGTTAAAATTAATCGGTATTTTCAATAAGGGATATACGGTAACGTGAAAAGTGTTTTTAATTACCATTGTGGTAATCTATTGCTGTATACAGACAACAGATATAACAAACATAAAAAATTGCCTTTTACAGATGACAAGTTTTATATTTATAAAACAATACATCCCAAACAAAACGTTAAAACCGACTATAGCCTTTATATGGTGTTATAAGACCTAACAGGCGTGATAACACTGTTATAATCAGGTGTAGAAATTACATATAGTCTCTTCCAATTTTTCTTTGTATGTGTTGTAGTTTACTGGGAAAACTAAAATGTGTCATCTATAAAAGGACACTTTTTAAACTTTGTTATGTCTCTTTGTATACAATAATCATCGTAATGGTAATTCAATTTACAGGTGTTTATTCCAAAATATTTCGTGAATCATATGTAATACTACCAGTAGTAATAAAATACATTCTATCATTGCATTGCCAAAGTAATTCGAGCTTCCGCTTCATAGTGTTTGAACTGAAAGGTTGATGCCCTCAATAGCCGTTTTAATCCTGTCAAAATATTAAATGTAGAGATTAGATATTTGTGGATATTTTCGAGAATAGTATCATCGCCAAGAAAACCATCCCATCTTATCAGTCGCAATGAGGACAAATTCATCGCAGTCAAATATGTGTCGCCTTTCAGATCTTTAAACTCCTGTTTACAACTCATATTTCCAGGGACAAATAAGTGTGTAGAAAGATTTATCACCCGATGGGAAAGAAAATAGTTTGTTTTTATATGCAGTATCCTATAGACAGGACAGTATATATCACGGCCTTTGATGTACAAGTCGGTGTAAACGGATAACGTTTCGCAACAGAAAGCCGGCGTTATTGCAGTCGGATAAGTAATAGTCTAAATCTCGCCACTGACTTTTGTTGCTGGCGAAAGACGAATGAATGAATATGTAACGACATTCCAGCACAAGTGGGAGTCAAACAGACGTAAATACGTGAATGAACTGATAATCAACATTAACAAATAAACAAATTTTAATTAAACTCAATATAAAGAGCTGTTCAAAAGTATAAATATCACAGGGAAGTATATTAAAACTTAATAATATTCAAATGGGTGGGATACATTTGTATGTAAATGTTATATACACATGTAGGTATGCAATACTATTAGATTGTAATAATGTGATCATCGCCATTAGTATTATATTGTGTGTTATGTCATAGCAGACGGCCTTGTAAATTGGCAGATTTGTTCTCAAACCTTTTGTTGTTTATGCAGCAAAATATGTTTTCAGTCATAGACACCAGCTGAAATACATGCACCCACCCAGTTTAGTGCTAAGATCAGACTATCAACTGTCACGACGAAGTTGGCCAACTCGCCGATCTCACGACTTCTACGACTGTTTATTTGCTAGTCTGAACATTCTTACAACTCGATAATTGGCCAACTCCGTTGTGACAGTTGTTTGTTAGTGCCTAGCATAATATACCATTGCATGGTTTATTGTATACCCCCAATCGTGTGGTGTACCGTATACCCCCAGTCGTATGGTGTACCGTATACACCCAATCGTGTGGTGTACCGTATATCCCCAATCGTATGGTGTGCGGTATACCCCCAATCGTATGTTGTACTGTATACTCCTAATCGTGTGGTGTACCGTATACCCCCAATCGTATGCTGTACTGTATACCCCAATCGTGTAGTGTACCGTATACCCCCAATCGTGTGGTGTACCGTATACCCCTAATCGTGTGGTATACCATATACCCTCAATCGTATGGTGTACCGTATAATCCCAGTCGTATGGTATGCCGTATACCCTTACCCCGTGTGGTGTACCGTATAACACCAGCCGTGTGGTGTACCGTATACCCTTACTCGTATGCTGTACCGTATACCCCAATTGTGGGGGGTGTCGTATACCCCCTATCGTGTGGTGTACCGTATACCCCAAGTCGTATGGTGTGTTGTATACCTTTACTCGTGTGGTGTACCGCATACCCCCAGTTGTGTGGTGTACCGTATACCCTTACTCGTGTGGTGTACCGTATACCCCCAATCGTGTGGTGTACCGTATAACCCCAACTAGCGGTCAAGTGGCATCAACAATCATTGTCACTCTCGGCCATACCCGTCTAATAACAAAAGTGGCTATAACGTTGGGTCTGATATCACTGCACGGCTTTTAATGTGTTGAGGACCCCGCGGATCAATGACTTGCCTAATGGCAATAGAATAGCATATCTCGATTGGCCTCAAGAGCCGTGGAATCCTTGCTTTTGACCACGCCGAGTCGGCGCTGCTTCTATTGCAACCACAAATATGCTGCTCTTATACAAGAATGTTTACTTTGCGATATCTTTATCCGGAGTGTCCTCTTCAATATCCCGCTCTAGTGGTGGAAAGCCAACAACCGACGAGTCTTCCATTAGAATTCGCGTTTATCTTGAAAAGACCGCATCGGACACTGTTTACGTTTCTCGTGCAGCTTCGGCACTGTCGGCGGCGTGCATATATTAATGCAGAAACTGGAATAAAGATAACATAAACAAACGTAATGGCCTGGCGAAATCTATAGAGTACTCCGTGGTTTGGCTGACACTCATTCTCCTGAAGTTTACTTTTTTTGGCGTCGAAAGGTTAGAGGTAGTTACGAATACAAAGCATGGTTCATCTCAAAATGGCGGTTACACTGTTAACAATGTAAGTTATATTCCTGATGTCATGTAGACAATACACTTATCACCCTTGTTTGAGAAAAAGAAAGGAATATTGATTTTGTTTAAACTACGGTTTACTTGGCGTCTTAATATGTTTATTTCCACACTTGGCTAAGACAGATAGGTAGACAGAGACACACACACACGCACACACTCACACACACACACAGAGAGAGAGAGCTCTACCCAATGAGCACAACTGTGCTATGTTTGTGTACAAAGGAGAGAGAGAGAGAGAGAGAGAGAGAGAGAGAGAGGGGGGAGTGAGACAGACAGAAAGACAGACAAAGACCGACAAAGACAGAGACAGGTACAGACAGATAGAGACACAGAGGGGACCATCGGTGGCTAATTCTGCAAAGTAATCATTCTGTTGCACTCAGACAACACTCTGTATCCATGGGCCATTTCTTGATAACGATCATATTGCATCTAGGGTATCGCCCTAATAAAATATAAAAAAGAGGGAATAACCTTTCAGGGCAACGATTATTTTTATTTTATTGAAAAATAGTTTCGTTTCCAGAGGCATGTGGATAACAGGTTCATTGCACCTGAAAGCTATAAAGATGCACGGACAGTAGGAAACACACTGTGGTAAATGCTAGTGGTTCATTACACTGTAATACACATGCTTTCGGCAACATAGTCAACATACACATGACCAAAATTGTTTAGCGAAACCATTACATTGGATCTTTGGTGTCAAACATTTGCTAATTTTGACTCATAGTCTTCAGGAAGCCCGCTATATTTGCACTTCCCCGGACACAGGACAGCACGTACCATTGTCTTTGATATACCAGTCGTGGGGTGCTGGGCCCCGTTTTGGAAGCGATCTTAGCGCTAAGATCACCTTAAGGTAATAAGGTAGCTATTGCTTTTTAAACCAGGACCATGGCTAGAGACTTTCGAAGCTATCTTACCGCTACAAAATCGTAAAACCATATGATGTCACTACAGCATATGCCATGATGACGTCATAGCTTACGATAGTTTTACGATTTTATACGTCTAATAAGATAGCTTCGAAAATATGGACTCATGTCCCTGTTTAAAGACGCGATCGTAAAGCTAAGAACACATTTCAGTGCATATACACCAAACAGAACGTAATATTGTAATATGTATGTGTACCTGCGTCGTTGACATTGCATTCTGGGCTATCTGGGATTAAATAATACCAGTTAATAGCATAGTTGAGATAACACGAGGATCAGTTTGACGTAAAGGGGCCAGTATTAAACTGACATAAGCCTGGGCTGCTTATCGCAGATTTGTGTTTTAAATGTGTGTGTCTAACGTCGTGAGTACCATCTCGGTGATGGCTGGGTAAATAATGTCACAAGTGCTCCATTCTCTTTAAAAAGTTGGCCATTTTCAGAAGTTTAACTCTAAGTTGCTTTATTTGAGAATGCCACGATTGCTGCAGTAGTAGTCACCATCCATAGTATACTAGTATACTACATAATTATTTTGTTCTACGGATATTTGGAAAACCGTATGTCAAATAAAGCAAATGCATGCATTGTGCTTTGTGACATATTGTAGTTCTTATATCTGTTGGCGACAAATTTCTGCTGAACTTACCTTGGTCGGTTCTAAAGGTATCACAGTACTTCAATATTGGGGGAGGGGGGCAAAGTTCGATGTACACCCATCTTTGGATTCCACAGTGTATTCTATTAGTCCTCTATTGGTGATACATGTGAAAGGGGTTGTTGTCATAAAATCTTGTTTCTTCCGGCCAATTAATTCATGTAATTTAATTTGTTCCAGCTACTATTGTACTTGAGACATGCGTGTGATCCTACTAAAATAGGATGACGATTCTTGTGCGGTACTAGGCTAGTCATAGACGCTTCTCTTTATATATGAAACGAGCAGACTGACCCCCAAACGTTCTGATTTATTTGACAGAGTGATGTGTTGTAATATTTATGTTCCTGGTGTGTATGTTCATTGAAACGCAGCGTGTAGCCACGTATGCTACTACCGTCGTCTATGTGTTATGATATGGTGGATACTACACCCTAACATAGCCGTAAGTGGAATCTCGGACCGGAGGTGTGCATATTTGAACTGTTATTGGCTAACGAGCACGTACGATCCAAACTTACATTAGTCAGTCAGTCACTCAGACAGATCAGATAAATCAAACATAATTATGTAGTTTGACAAAGGCACATTTATCATACTTCTTCATACCTTTGTCATTCGAGACAGCGACTGTGGCGGTAGTCTATGTTGATAACATCAGTCCTCGCCAGTGCTTCGTGCTACATGGGTGGCGAGCTTAGCCCGGTGCTTGCATGGCGTTACGCTACTCGTACTAATAAAGTCCAAGTTCCTTAAAAAAAAAAGTCGACAAATATATTCAACACTGTGTATTAAGAAATAATTGACCAAACAATGTTACAGTCTCTGAGTTTATCGGCCAATCGCCTTTTTCTCTCTGTGTGTGTGTGTCAATGTATGCGTGGAATGTAGGTAAATTGTGTATATTTTACCATCGACTTTATTGGCGGGTCAAGGAAACATTTTAGGACCAGGGCTTATTGACAAACTCCTTAAAAAAAGACAGTTCAATGGACACTGTAATCATTGTTTTAAATTCAAGCACTTCAAATGTTTGTGGAACAGGTCCCCTCATCCCCCTCTTTTGTGTGAGTCCGCCCTTGGTCGTTACATGCTTCGCAGCGTTCGCACTTGGGTGTGAATAGCAGACTAACTACTTTAGTACTAGAGGTAACGTACGAACGGAGAACAGAGACTACACGCAAGAATTGTGTTACCCATTGTAGAGGATGGATTACGTTCCGCGAAACATCTCCCCATGGATGTATGAGGCAGTATTTACTTAACCGACAAGATCTACCTTGCTAACTTTTGGGAATTAATGATTGGATATACGACACGGTACTAATCCGAAATACCTTCAATATTAGTCAGGTGTGTCGATGTCAGTCACAGTATCGCCCATCTGCTGTCCACAGCTACGATCCTCTTTACAAACGCGGTGCATAAGCAGCATAATGAACGACCGCAAAGACCGAATACCGCGTCATGTATAATATATAAAATAGTTGTGATGCGATGTACTTTTGTGGCGTGGATTGAATTGATGCCTGATGATATTTAGGCTATATCGCGTTCCAGTGATTGCACCACAACTGGTATATCAAAGGCCGTGGTGTGTGCTATCCTGTATATGGGAAAGAAAGAAATGTTTTATTTAACGATGCACTCAACATTTTATTTATGGTTATATGGCGTCAGACATATGGTTAAGGACCACACAGATTTTGAGAGGAAACCCGCTGTCGTGGGCAACTCTTATGTCGATTAACAGCAAGGCATCTTTTATTTGAGCTTCCCACAGGCAGGATAGCACAAGCCATGGCCTTTGTTGAACCAGTTATGGATCACTGGTCGGTGCAAGTGGTTTACACCTACCCACTGAGCCTTGCGGAGCACTCACTCAGGGTTTGGAGTCGGTATCTGGATTAAAAATCACTAGCATCGACTGGGATCCGAACCCAGTACCTACCAGTCTGTAGACCGATGGCCTAACCACAACGCCACCGAGGCCGGTCTCCTGTATGTGGGATGATGCATTATAAAACATTCCTTGCTACTAAATGGGAAAATATAGCTAGTGCCCTCTCTAAGACCATGTCAGACTTGTTTGACATCCAATAGCCGAATAGGTGATCTTAGCGCTAAAATCAGTTCGTAAAACATTTGTGAAAAAAAACTAGTTATACAAAATATACTGGCACGCGTCAAACATTCAAGAAACTGTAAGGCGCAAATTCCATTTGTCCGTAATCTGCATGCGTATACGTATGTGTCATCCGTAATAACGTACTTCGCATCAATCACTTTCTAAGTATATGGGTTCCAACATGTACCCTCACAACTAGTGGATCAAAAGCCGTGGTATATACTGTCATGTCTTAGGCAAAACGCATTTAAAATCCCTTGCTGCGAATGTCAAAAAAATGATATGTCAAAATTACCAAATGTTTGACATCCGATAGACGATTATTCAATGTGCTCTAGTGGTGTTGCTAAACAAAACACTCAAACAAAACCCCACTTTCTTTATTTCTGTAAACAAACAGACACCTGTCGATTGCTGTCAAGAGCGGTTGCTTGTTTTAAATGTGTCCATGCTTCGTTAAATTCCAAGTAGACAAACAGAGTGTCGAGATGATCAAACGGACGGTCTGTAAACGTTTTGCTGCGCAAATTCATTTTGATGGAACCGAACGAAGCGTAAACTGCTTGAGACACCATTACCCGATTCACCTGGCCCGCAGTCCCTGGGCATACGTCTCGTGTCAAGACAGCGTATTTCATTAAGGAATTACCTAATGGAGTAAATTCCTGTTTGTAGTGTCGCCCCAATAAGGACGACCTGTCGGCGAGGAATGGGTCTATCGCTGACACCTGCCATGTTAACGTCGCTCTTGCTTACATACGAGAAGTCGTCTTTTGGCTTTTTTCTCTCTCTGTTTTCTTTTCTAGTTTTTGTTGTCGTTGCTATTGTTCCTATTTATTTCCTCTCTTTTTTATTACTTTTTTTATCCATTTTTATTTTTGTGTGGTTTATTTGTTGTTTTTTCTTTTGTCGTTTTGGGGTTGTTTTTGTGGGTGGGTTTTGGGTGTTTTTTTTCGAGGGTGGGGTTCTTTACTTGTTTTTTGTTTTTTACTTTTTTCAACTTAGGTTGGGGTTTTTTAGGGGGTAGGGGTGGGTATTGCTTTGGGTTTTTTGGTTATTGTGTTTTGTTTCCTTTTTTTCATTCTTTTTTTAAAATTCAAATTCAGTCTCGCTGTGTTTAAAAAAAATAAAAAAATCTTGAAAACCCCCAGCAGATTTGTGTTACAAATTGTTTTAATATGTTGTAGAGAGAACGAAATGTTGTTATTTTCATAAAACCTTAAAGACCTGGTAAACAGTTATTTGAACAGTGTATTCAAATGTATAAAGATATTTTCCCAGCAGTAATAGATAAGACTAATATAATGTTGCCTTACAGTATGTACATTTAATTTACCGCGAAAATAATATTTTATTGAGTCATATACACTGTATGTTGCAATCGTATCCTACTTATTATCGATAGTTTGGTTTAGAACTGAAGTTTAGCTACGTAGCTATAAATCTCAGGCATTTCCTGGAGGCCGAATGTTCGCGATAGCTCGCTAACCATAGACTGGTTTTAGCGCACAACGTTAAATGAATGTGATGGGACAGAACACATTGGGAACCAGTCGAACTGTTCGCGAATACTCGACCTCCCGAGCACGCCACTAGATTTGGATGTATGCTGCATTACTTTGTAATCATATTTCCGTGGTACTCGAGCAATGTATGCGTATACACCTTAAACCCATTAATAATAGGTAATCCCAAATATATTACCATGGCTTTTTCCTTAATAACTATATCTATTAAACAAACAGTGGATATTCTCCGGAACAAAGTTGTGGTAGCCTTTGAACAGAGTGTACAAATAGCCCGAGTCGCTTGTTTGTGCGTGTATTAGTGACGGGAGTTGAGGTTCTTGTCAACTCAGTTATTGAATGATTTCACCGGGTCTCGGATGTCAAGTCCCCACTGTGCCTATATCACGGTGGTGCCCTCACAATGCTGAGCATGAAGGGTCGCGAGGTTGTTGTTGTTGTTGTTATTGTTGATGAATGTAATTATAACGGCGACCACGGTTCACATCTCTGCTAAAATATGAATGAATGAATGAATGAATGAATGAATGAATGAATGAATGTTTAACGATACCCCAGTTAAAATATCCACTGGGCTCTGTTTTGTACAGTTTGAGAAATAGGATTTTAACTCAGTCGGTAGAAAGCTCGACTTTAGTTATTGGATATTAAGTTCGAAGCTTCAGAGCGGACCAATTGGATTCACACACACACACACACACACACACACACACACACACACACACACACACACACACACACACACACACACACACACACACAAACACACATGCCGTCCCATACTAGTGTCCCCGCGGTTGGTATTTCAAAGGCAATGACCGCTACCTGCTCTCCTGTGTGTCAGTATATATACATATATATCTTGCTGCAAATGGAAAACTAGTGGATCAATACTCAGTATCAGATTTTAAAATTTGATTGAATTGTTTGAAAATATAATTTTAGTCTGTTGTATAAACAACAAAACGACTGGGCAAATGTATGACATACAGTCGGTAAAACAAACACACTGACTGTTGTGCATATTGACATTTGTTAAAAAAAAAAAAAAAAAAAATTAATCTGAAGTGGCAGTCCTCTTAAGAAAGAAATGGACAAAATAGTTCGATATGAAACATTTCGGTGATTATGGGAGTATACCGTTCACTAGCTTGTCTAAACAAGTTCTGGACATTGATTTATTAATCATCAGGTAATTCTGACATATAGTCTTAGAGGAAACCGTCTACTTTTTTCCATTATCTGCATACAGTTTCCCACAAACAGGACAGCACATACCACGGTATTTGATATATCAGTCGTGGAGCACATGTTGTGATGGGGGAAAACATTCAGAAAATGAGTTCATCGATGGTATTCAATCCTTTGGCTCAAGCACCGAAGACGATAGCTAAATTTGAATGCGATCCTTAGATACTAAAATGTTTATCCTGTTTGGTCAGATATCTTCACACAGTGAAGAAGGCACCGAAGGAAGAAATGGAGGGGAATTGATTAACAATTTTCAGTTATAAGAATACAGACCGAATTTGTTATGCTAGCTGACATTACAGGAGTGGACTTCATTCTACGTTGGGGGCAGGACGTAGGTGTTTAAGCCTCGCTCGATGCGCGGTCGGTCTAGGATCGATCCCCGTCGGTGGACCCACTGGGCTATTTCTCGTTCTAGCAAGCGTACCACAAATGCCGTGGTATCATGTCTCTGGGAATGGTGGAAATAAAAGATCCGTGGCTGCTAATCGAAAAGAGTAGTCAATGAAGTGGCGATAGCGGGTTTCCTCTCTTAATATCCATGTAGTCCTTAACCATATAACCATAAATAAAATGTGCTGAGTGCGTCGTTAACTAAAGCATTTCGTTACTTTTTCTACGTTGATATTGGAACTAGACTGATTAAAATAATATGTGTGCACTGAATTTGTAAGGATGTCACATCTAAACTTGGCTCTTGTTTAGACTGTGACTGGATATGTGATAATGTTTATTTTACAAAATTAGATATTCAGATGCCATTCCTCACTTTAATGATGAAGATAGTTTTTTAATTATTTGAATTATATATTAAATAAAGCGCCTAAATTCTTAATGTAGTTTATAAGAGTAGGTCATGCTTGTAAACAAAACATGTTAAACTCGTCTTGAAAGTGTCCAAGTTTCAACTATTTTAAGGATATTTATTATCAGTTTGCCTGCTTGAGACATCGCTGAGCATGATCTAAGAAAACTACCAATATTGGCTGAGTGGCTGTAAATACTGTGATAAGGCGACCGCGGAATGGCGAGAGTTTCCATCATAGACAACACCCAGAGACCCAGAGACTCTGGATGGTCATGCTCGAAACCTTAGTGGTATATGAGCATGTCAAAACATTACACACACACATAGACACACACACACATAGACAACATGATGGCTTACACGATTAGCTTCTTTGGAACAGTATTTGACTGGAATAATCACAACGGTTTTACAAAGTCG
>JAECMU010383776.1:0-12618 GCA_016106625.1 Dracogyra subfuscus
AAGGGAATGAAACATATCAACAGGAGAAAGATAGCTCCTGGAGTCGTAACATGTCAGAATTTATTTGCATTTTCTTGAAGTCAATAGATTGTTTAATTTATCCATTTACTGGCTTTGTTTCAGTTCATCTGTTCATACTGATACTAACATTTTCAGTCTGGATTCGTATCTGAGAGGCTGATGAAGAAACAAGATGTTGTGAATCGGATCAAAACACTGAAG
Source organism: Dracogyra subfuscus (assembly GCA_016106625.1). Classification (NCBI taxonomy): domain Eukaryota; kingdom Metazoa; phylum Mollusca; class Gastropoda; order Neomphalida; family Peltospiridae; genus Dracogyra; species Dracogyra subfuscus. The sequence goes on from JAECMU010383776.1 coordinate 223, forward strand.
GTACTCTGTCGTTAAAAAACAAAATGCCTAGCAGTCATGATAGATGTGCCGAACGTGAGGTTTATTCAAGACATTGTCAAATCATCCCTCATCTGGAAAAACAAACGTCAACATCTTCTTGTGAGAAACCTTTCCAATGTGGGATGTGCTTAAAATGTTTCTATAACAAGTGGCGCATTAAACACCATATGAGGATCCACAGTGATGAAAGACCATATCAGTGTGAGGTGTGCAGAAAGTGTTTTCTTGACAAAAGATACTTGACAAAGCATATATTAATTCACAATGGAGTTAAGAATTTCAAATGTGATGTGTGTTCAAAATCATTCCTACATAGTTCTCAGTTGAAAGAACATATGCTAGTTCATACTGGTGTTAAGCCATTTAAATGTGAGGTATGTGCAAAATGTTTCTCACGAAATACCATCTTGAAACAACATATGTTGGTACACACAGGTGTTAAGCCATTCAAATGTGAGGTATGTGCAAAATGTTTCTCACAAAATGCCCATTTGAAACAGCATTTGTTGGGTCACACTGATGTGAAGAATTTCAAATGTGAAGTATGTGCAAAATGTTTCTTACAAAATACCTATCTGAAACAGCATATGTTGGTTCACACTGGCCTGAAAAATTTCAGATGTGAGGTATGTGCAAAATGTTTCTCACGAAATACCATCTTGAAACGACATATGTTGGTTCACACAGGTGTTAAGCCATTCAAATGTGAGGTATGTGCAAAATGTTTCTCACAAAATACCCATTTGAAACTGCATTTGTTGGGTCACACTGATGTGAAGAATTTCAAATGTGAGGTATGTGCAAAATGTTTTGTGTGCAACAGTAAGTTGAAAACACACATGTTGATTCACACTGGTGTTAAGAATTTTAAATGTGAGGTATGTACAAAGTCTTTTACACTCAATACCTACTTAAGAAAACATATGTTGATTCACACTGGTGTTAAGAATTTTAAATGTGAGGTATGTACAAAATATTTTACACTCAATACCAACTTAAGAAAATATATGTTGGCTCACTCTGGTGTTAGAAATTTCAAATGTGAGGTATGTGCAAAATGTTTCTCAAGCAATGACACCATGAAAAAAAACATAAGCTGATTCACACAGGTGTTAAGAATTTCAAATGTGAGGTATGTGCAAAATATTTCTGATTAAATACCATCTTGAGACGACATGTTGGTTCACATTGGTGTTAAGAATTTCAAATGAGAGGTATTTGCAAAATGTTTCCCAAGCACTGGAAAATTTACTGAAATCGACATATGTTGATTCACACTGGTGTTAAGAATTTCAACTGTGAGGTGTGTGCAAAATGTTTTTCAAGCAATGGTAACTTGAAACATTATGTTTGTTCACACAGTTAATAAGCAGATCAAGTGTGACATATGCTCAGAATTTCTCTCACGGTTATCAGCTGAAACACCATCTGTTAATTCATGCAAATGAAAAACCTTCAACACTGACTGATTTAACGTAAAACAGCATCTTTCAAATGTAATGCATCTATGTAACGTTTTAGACACACAGTGTGATCTAAAACATAGTTTATGCTGGCTATTATATATAAGTGTAGGCACAGTACTATTCTGGTTATCAGGTTTTGAAATGTGATTGTTAAGACTATTTTAATGTCATTTAATGTTGTTAATAAGATTTACAGATGTGAGTTGTAAATGCGTACACAAACTATTTTAATATGCAATTTCGTCGAGCATGTTTTCTGATGATACTGTAGGTTTCCAATCTTATCATAAATTTTTTGTGTAGGTTTTCGTTGTATCAAAATTGTATGTGAATAAACAGCTGATTTAAATATTTTCAATTTCGGGTTTTCAATTTAGACCAATTTAGAAGGATGAGCAACTTGAATAAGTATTTATTGTGAAGCAGTAACAAACATTCCAAGTCATGGTAAACGGTCGTGGTAACATGGTTGGCTTCGCTATGACGATTGCACATCAGGATTAATTTTGCTCAAATACAGGAATTTGCAGCTGATGATGCACAGACAGGAAAGCACACATAGGTCGAATGTAACTTTTATCTCTCAGTATGTTAAGAAAATTTAGGACCCCAAGGCAAGTTGGAAGGGAACCAAGGCGAACATTTTGTTCAAAAGATGAGCAAGAAGGAAACTTGCTTCTCTATCATGACATTGGACTCTAGCCTATGTAATTTGCTGGATACAGATTTATGTTTTTTAATAGAAGTTTAAATGTTATGCACAACTGTAACGATGGTAAGTTAATTAGAGCAGTTAACATTTATTAATATATTCTATGTTACACATTATTATCCATTGTATATTTACGTTTCTATACCACTATATATGTCCACAAAACAACAACAAAGAAAAAACAAATTACCTGTTTCAAACATTTTTACAAATGATGATTATATTCAATCGTTTCCGTTGCTTCTCGCGAACACACCCGTTCTCAACGAATCAATTTAATATCTCGTAACTCGGTTTTTATCCTCTATAATGTGACATTTCATCTTTTCACTATAGTAATCTTAACGCCAAAACCATATCCGTGGTCAGGTGCATATCTCTGCAGTGTGCAGAGTCCAAGGGACGTTTAGGCAAGGTCGTGATAATTTCCATGATCCACCGTCGGCTTACTTGTCCTTAGGCCTGACAGTCCACGAGAAGATCTAGCACAGCACGTCACGTCATTCCTGTGCTGCCTCCAGGAGGACTGCCACTCCCAAGACCAGCTATGCGAAACCAAATGTGCACAGGACAGAGATCAGTGGAATATATATGACTGATGGCATGAGCTCATGAATCACCATAGAACGGTAATGATATCAGGTGTTCGCGAAAGGTGAGCATATCCTGCCCCACCGGTGGCACCCATCATGAGCACAATCCTCAGCCATAAAGTCCACCATAAAGGTAAAACGCAAAAAGATGAAAATGTATGTACAAGGTCAAAATAGGTTATTGTATCAGACATCATTTTTGTCAGTGGTGCGTCATATCGTGAAATGGCCTCACAGTGTCGACCATAAAACTTTTTGAAAGCTTTCAGGAGTCCTTGCATGTTATAACCCTGATCAAACAACTTCTGTACTAGAATGACATGTCTATCTTTAAAATCGGCATATGATTAGCACGCTCTTAGGTATCTCTGAAATTGTGAAATGTAGACACCAAAAGCTGGAGCAGAAGGAATATTGCTCGACATGAATGGAAAATTGACAATTGGAAAGCTGAAGTCATCCCTTTTATCATATAGCTTAGTGTGAGGGCGAGTGCCGCTCTAAAGTTCTGAAGATATGAAACAGATTGTTCATTGTCTGTGGTTCCTTTTATTTCTAACTCTGGTGGGTAAATCAATGAAAGGTAATCTGTGATCTTATTGTTATTGAATAATATAAGATCATCAATATAACGAAATGTGAAGTTAAACTTACTAGCCAGATTCCATTGTTTTGATTTAGCCAGATTAGTCAGAAAATCTTATTTATAGGCTCGTCAACTGTTAACTCCATTCAAGTATTAGTAACGTAGCCTGTGTTCTGTTTACGGAAACCCTATTGATTGTGACGTACATTGACCACACACGGATTTGCAATGGCGTTTCAATACCTTTCAGAATATAGCCTCGTCTTGGCATTCCCACAATTCCACCAGACGATCACGAGAAGAAAATCAATTTCACTTAGTGTTTTAGGTTTATAGTGGGAACGATAGCGGAGATCATAGCGGGATTGTGAGTGACAGATTGACTTGGCTAACTGATTCCATGCGTCCTGGGCCCAGTTCCACAAAGCGATCTTAGCCCTAAGATCACTTTAAGTGTATAGCTACCTTATACACTAAAGCGATTGTAGTGCTAGCATCGCTTTGTAGAACGGGGTCCAGATCATTTAGGACATGGTGATGATGAAATAATGGAATACACGTGTGTCTGGGGTGTGTCTTTGGTAATAAACTGAGATGGTTTTATTATCACTTGTGGTGATGAGCAGGCGTCCAAGTCTGTCTTTCATACTTTCAGGGGAGGGGGGGGGGGGCGAACATAAACCTTGCAGTTTAGCCTCCTGGGTTTAGTCTCTGCATGTCGGAGCCTGTCCTAGCAACACTGGAAGATCAACCGCCCCACTCTAAGAAGAAATAGGGCCCGTCCGCTCCACTATACCAACCCATGACGACTGGACTATACCCTAGTCTGATACTCTCTCTCGTTCAGACGGATCTGGCTTCTCAAAATCTGTATTTCAGCACAGCACTACACCTTCAACCTCTAATGACTGTAAATCTAGGTGTTGTTGTTTGTTTGTTTGTTTGGTGTGTTTTTTTGTGCAACCCATCTCGTCCCTATAAGCTGTGCACCCAAACGGCTTTAACGAGGCCACGCACGTGGACATATCGATCAAACTTTTAGACTTGTAGATCTATGTTTAAAATGTTGTCCAAATTACTTTCGTTTTTTTAATTATTATCTCTTTTTTTTAATTTATTTTTATTTGTTTACTATTATTAAATAGTCCGATCCTCTCGGTTTTCTCTTATTCAATTTTGGACTGTCATAAAATGCTCCAAATTATATAAATATTCGGCCGAGCAGTCAATTATTTTTATTTTTGCCTTGTAACTCCTTTATTTTTTTAACTTTATTCTATTAACTTTTGAACTGATTGCTATTTTCAAAATTCTGCCCATTTTCAACTGTACCCCATTCCCAGTCAGGCTACCGATTTATCGGAGGTCGGATACGAGATGGGCGTGTTGAAACCCTAGTAGTATATGGGCACGTTAAACTAGTTACCATCATCAGTTGTAACTTGATCGTTGTTTATTTGGTTTATTATAGCAACTTTTTACGTTTTCCATTTGCAAATTACAAAGAAATCTTAAATCTGTCTTCACGCTAATGTAAATCGTAAATATCTTTGCCCACAAACATTGAGTTTATTCTCGACAAATTCACAATGTCAATATCTGATAATCGAAATAGAACACGAGTTCGGACTCATTGTTGTGAAATACCGGTTCGTTCAGTTAATTAATAAATATTTTACATTACTAAGAAATATGTATTGGACTAAATATAATTTAAATATGACAAACGTTCATTATATAGTCACATGCATTATTGTAATATATATATATATGAATAACAAATGATTCACACAAATTGTTATCAATTGTTGAAAAGAAGTATTTTACGTCAGTATCCGCTGATTTAAAAACATTTTTAAAATGATTTATTTATTTATTTTTGTCGGGAACCGATTTACTCGCTATCCGTATATCGTTGTTCTTGAACAGTCCGAATAACAGGCAAATATATGTTCCTCGTGACCGTTTCCTTTGTTTTAACCCGATTGTTGTTCGGCAAGTTCATTTCGTTTGTTAGAGCAACTTTCTATGTTTTCCATTTACAAATTACAAACAAAGCTCAAATCTATCTTCACGTTAACGTAAGTCACATTTTATATTTTACATATTGCCTATATTTTTGCCCACAAAAATTCAGTTTATTCTCGACAAATTCACAATGTTAATATCTGACACGTGAAACGGAACTTTGGTTCGGACTCTCATTATATAGCCACATTTATTATTGTACACATTATTAAATAATAAATGCTTTACACAAAGTAGTACAGTGTTGTTGGCAAGAACACATGTATTTTACGTCAACATCCGCTGATTTTTAATGACAACTATTCCAAGTAGGTACCGGCCTCGATGGTGTAGTTGTTACCATTGGACGTGTCTAGGATCGACCCCCGTCAGCTAACCACTGGGTTTTTTTCTCGACATAACCATATGTCCGACGCCGATATAACCGTAATAATAATGTGTTGAGTGCGTCGTTAAACAAACACAAACAAAATAAAAATAAATAAGGCTGGTAGGTACTAGGTTCAGATCGCACCGACAGCTAGTTTTAGTTAGTCAATGGGCAAGCTTTCCACATGATTTTTGACACCCAATAGCCGATGTATTTTTCGTGCTGGGGTGTCGCTAAACATTCATTCATTCATTCCACATGATTTGTCCATTGCACATTTCGTTTGTCATTGACTCGGTCCAAGGATATTTCTAGAATTAATGTTCACATTCTAAACTGTAGATAACTCTCACTGATATGTCCCCCTGCGCGTGCTATAACCTCACCGTGGTACAGGGGTGTAGCATTCTCTTTAAGAATGGCCAGTACAGCACAAATTTAAAATTTGAGTAAAACTCAGTATCTGTCTGTGATATCTGTGATGTTTGTGTTTTTGCACATTTCTTTACACTGTTTTTGTTTGAATCTTGAATTTTTATATTGATGTTGATCATCACCTTTATTTATTTATTTATATCTGTTCTGCCTACCACTGACGCTTATAATTTATACAACGTGTTCATTTTAATATGTTGGGCATCTATCTACCTTAAATAATCGGCATACAAGACTTACATAAATATGTTTACACAGATATTTGTATGTGAACAAACCAAGTACTATTACTATAAGTAGATGTTTTTAGATTAAATTATATATTTAGCTGTTATTACAGCAACATTTACAGTTTATAATGCAATGTATATAGGCCTAATTGATTTGCAGCAAACGAAATATTTAGTCAAACAGGCGAGTGTGCAGGAAATTGAGTAAGTCTAGAGTGGCTAGTGGTATTTTTAGGGGAGGGTTCGGGTCATTGGTCCATAACATAGCACGTGGGGAAGGGAACTGTTTCTGATTGTAATAGTACATATAGTCCATCCCATTCTCCTATAAAATGTTGTTGGTTTTTTTGTTTTTTTGTTTTTAATAATTTAAGGTTTGTTTGACGTAAAAAATAAAAGTAAAAATGTTTCGAAAATATCAAAATTATACTATTTTTGTGTGTAATTTAATAAACAAGCTGCTCAGAAATAAATAGCGTTTAGTAAATTCCATAGCATGAAGAAAATGCTTTCCCTGTGGGACACAGTATACACATGTTTTTATTATCTATTCCAACTGTGTTACTGTCACACACAAGTCGTTACAACTGCTGGTGTGTTTGTATGTTTAAATAAAATTAAGATAATTAATGTGAGGCTAGATTGAAGCTTTGAGAAAAAACGTGCATACAAATGTTTTTTGTTTTTTTTTTGTTTTTTTTAAATCAGTGTGTGTGACAGCTCGCTTGATTCATCTCCTATATTTAACACATGGTCAGTTATAACAAAACGCAATTTCATCAACTTAGTTTTTTACCTGGTCAGGTCAGGTCAAAGGGTTTAATGTGTACATCCAGGACAGGCATTTTTTACCTTATCATTCTTTATTTTTAAAGTCTATGTGGAGACATTTATCATATAAGGGACTGACATAAATCTCAGCTGAAGATTCACAACAACTATGGTCATCGGCCATTCTAACTGAAACCGGAATGCACCGGAACTGATTAGTGGAAACAACTCTGCCTATTGTTTCTCGCGAATTTCGAATAGATGCTATATTAGTTGATGTTTGATTTAAAGCATAACAAGGACAAGCGCAATGTTTTCTACTGTAAAATGCAATGAAACATATTAACAGAAAACAGAGAGCCTATAGAGTTTGAACAAGGTGAACACATTTGGCATATAGTTGTAACAAGTAGAAAGATCCAGTCATAAATGAAGATGCATCAGTAAATGTTCAATCAAGGCTGGCTTCAAAGAGGCTGGCAAAGAAACAGTATTTTGTGGGTCAGATCAAAACATTGAAGGTTCTCTGTCTTAAGAGAAATATGTTTAGCATTGGTGATAGATGTGTCAAACGTGAGGTCTCGTCAAAACATTGTGAAAGCAAGCCTCATCTGGAAGACGAAACTAAACCACAATCTTGTCAGAAGCCTTTCCAATGTGGGATATGCTTGACGCATTTCTCATGGAAGAGTCAGATTGAGCACCATATGAGAATCCACACCGGTGAACGACCAAATCAATGTGGGCTGTGCAGAAAGTGTTTTCTTGTGAAAAGATACGTGAAAAAGCATATATTAATTCACAATGGAGATAAGAATGTCAAATGTGATGTGTGTTCAACATCTTCCTTACATAGTTCCCTCTTGAAAAAACATATGCTCATACATACTGGTGTTATCCCTTTCAAGTGTGAGGTGTGTGCAAAGCGTTTTTTCTCTAAATGCCAACTTAAAACAACACATGTTGGTTCACACTGGTATTAAGAATTTCAAATGTAAGGTATGTGCAAAATGTTTCTCACGAAGTACCAGCTTGAAACAACATATGTTGGTTCACACTGGTGTTAAGAATTTCAAATGTGAGATATGTGGAAAACGTTTCACACAAAATACCAACATAAAACGACACATGTTGGTTCATACTGGTGTTAAGAATTTCAAACGTGAGGTATGTGCAAAATGTTTCTCACAAAATACCATCTTGAAACAGCATGTGTTAGTTCACACAGGTGTTAAGAATTTCAAATGTGAGGTATGTGCATAATATTTCTCAAGGGATTCCAACTTGAAACAACATTTGTTAGTTCACACAGGTGTTAAGAATTTCAAATGTGAGGTATGTGCACAATAGGGATACCAACTTGAAACAACATTTGTTAGTTCACACAGGTGTTAAGAATTTCAAATGTGAGGTATGTGCACAATATTTCTTCAGGAATAACAACTTGAAACAACATATGAAGATTCACACTGGTGACAAGAATTTCAAGTGTGTTGGTTCACACCATTATTAAGACTTAAATGTGATGTATGTGCTAAATGTTTCTCATACAATAGCAACTTAAATCATCATATGTTTCTTCACACAGGTCATAAACAGTTCTAGTGTTACGTGTGGTAAAATGGTTTTCTCGTGGTTATCAGCAGAAACGACATCTGTTAATGTATGCAAATGAGAAACGTTTAAACACATCGAAAATACACAGACTGATTTAACATCCAACACCATCTTGAAGTACCTCCTTTTGGTTCATATTAATTAGATGGTGTGTAGCTCAGTAGAAGTGTGATGGGTCATGGGATCAACACTCGTCAAACTGATTTAACATACAACACCATCTTGAAGTGTCTCCTGTCTGTTCTTATTAATTAGAGAGGTGTGTAGCTCAGTAGAAGTGTGATGGGTCACGGGATCAACACTCGTCAAACTGATTTAACATACAACACCATCTTGAAGTGTCTCCTGTCTGTTGATATTAATTAGAGAGGTGTGTAGTTTACTAGTATGAAGGGTGGGGTGTTTATGCCTGTAGTCTCCATGTATCAACATTATGTATCAATAAACACGTTAATAATTATCTTTTAACAGTTGCTTAGCTTTTATTATGAGACCATTTTGAGTAAAAAACCATCTGAAATAATGGAAATGATGGCATTTATCTCATTGCAGGAACTTTAACGTGGGTGGAGCCAGAGGTAGGGTAGTTCCTCCCTCTCTCTATCTAATATTCTCTCTCTCTCTCTCTCTCTCTCTCTCTCTCTCTCTCTCTCTCTCTCTCTCTCTCTCTCTCCCTCTATGTGTGTGTGTGTGTGTGTGTGTGTGTGTGTGTGCACATGTTCTTGTGATAAACTAATATTGTTTTCCCACTGTCACCCATCTGTTTTCACAAAGGGGACAGAATTCAGGGCTGCTCTACACATTCAGTGATATTTGATCGGATCGTGGTTATTGTTCTTCTGTCTACATCCTAGGGCGAAATAGCCGCCATTTTTATTCTGTTTTTATTTTCTCGTTACTGACATTATTGCGTGGCTAGGCAAAATGTAAGATTAATAGCGAGAGTAATTAAGATTAATTAATGTATGTAATTAAGAGTAATATATGAAATTAAGATTAATAGCGAGAGACCATTTTAAATTAATGTGTTATCCGACCTCGCTGGTTAAAGGCATACAGTCACGTTTTTACAGGGCATTATTTCTCTACCCCTGCGTGTGCATTAACCTCACCGTGCGGTCTACAGGCTGGTAGGTACTGGGTTCAGATCCCAGTCGAGGTATGGGAATTTTAATCCAGATACCGACTCCAAACCCTGAGTGAGTGCTCCGCAAGGTTCAATGGGTAGGTGTAAACCACTTGCACTGACCAGTGATCCATAACTGGTTCAACAAAGGCCATGGTTTGTGTTATCCTGTCTGTGGTTTTAAATGAAAATTACATTCATTTGCGATGACAAACCTCGCTTGTGTATCACCCAACAGAACGACCATAAGAGAAACTATAATTATCGTTCTCCATCGCTCACCAAAAACATTTAATTGAACTACCACAAGGGGAACTATAATTATCGTTCTCCATCGCTCACCAAAACATTTAATTGAAAAAACACAAGGGGAACTATAATTATCGTTCTCCATCGCTCACCAAAACATTTAATTGAACTACCACAAGGGGAACTATAATTAACGTTGTCCATCGCTCACCAAAACATTTAATTGAACTACCACAAGGGGAACTATAATTAACGTTCTCCATTGCTCACCAAAACATTTAATTGAACTACCACAAGGGGAACTATAATTAACGTTCTCCATCGCTCACCAAAAACATTTAATTGAACTACCACAAGGCGAACTGTAATTAACGTTCTCCATCGCTCACCAAAAACATTTAATTGAACTACCATAAGGGGAACTATAATTAACGTTCTCCCTCGCTCACCAAAAACATTTAATTGAACTACCACAAGGGGAACTATAATTATCGTTCTCCCTCGCTGACCTGGGACTTGTTCAAGAAGAGAGAGGCCAGTGGTAAAGCGCTCGTTTAATTCGAGGTCGGTGTGGGATCGATTCCGTTGGTGGGCCCATTGGGTTATTTCTTGTTCCAGCCAGTGCACCAAAACTGGTTTATCAAAGGCTGTGGTATGTGCTACCCTATGTGTGGAAAATGTGTATAAAAGATGCCTTGCTACTAATATAAAACTGTAGTGGGTTTTCCAGTGAACAAAGACTATTGTTCTTTCATCGACTTTCATAAAGCATTTGATAGTGTTAAACAAAAAGAATTGTGGCTAAGCAATTCTAAATTAGGTTTAAATAGTACACTTGTACATGTTGTAAATTCAGTGTATGGTGTGATAAAATTATGTGTGAAATACCGGGGAAATAATCTCAATCCTTCTGGTACAAATCCGGTCTAATCCAGGGAGAAGATATTTTGCCATTCTTGTTCGCTTAATTTGTCAACGATCTAGAAATGAAACTGTTAAATTCCACCAAATGACTATACCAGTTAAATATGCCTCATGTCTGTCTGCTGATGTATGCCGATGATACAGTATTTTTCTCAAAAAGTGCACCTGAAGTGTACAGTATGCTAGACAATTTGTGTGTGTGTGTGTGTGTATGTGTGTGTGTGTGTATGTGTGTGTGCACACACACACACGCACACACAACAATGTGGAATTTAAAAGTAAATAATAATAATATTAAAATCGTAGTATTCAGACAAGGTGGCAATGCCAAACCTGACGAAAACGATTTAGAAATTGTTGACAGTTTTAGCTATCTAGGAGTCTGTCTTTATTATAATGGCAAACTTAATACCGCACAGAAAATAATATACAACCAAAGAAGAAAAGCTATGGCTGCTCGTTTTGATAAAAATAGTAACTATTGCTTAAATACAGAAACATTACTATCACTGTTTGATAATATGTGAGCAGTATTGAAATTATGGCTGTGACGTTTGGGGATTTAACAAAGCAAATAGTCACGATATCCTACATTTCAACCGTATTTCAGAAATGGAAAGGACCACTACTAATATGATGGTCTATTTTGAATTAGGTAGGTCGCCCTTGTACATACGTAGGAATAATGGAATTGTTAAATGTTGGATACATGTGTTGAATACAGGTAACTAGTTTGAAAGAGAGTTACACCACCCTCTATGACGACGAGTTGCATAAGAAAATCACGTTTCTGTTAACTGGGTTAGTCAAATACAAGACATCGTTCTCACCAATGGTTTGGTCACATATTGTATAACCAAAATGTGGAAGATTACAATACATTTATATCACTATTCAAAAAGAGAATGACAGATCGGTTTACTCATTATGTGTTTTGCTGTATTCAGGAATTCTCCAAAATTTCTGTTGTTAACAATCGTTGCCTATTCCTTCAGAAGCCTATTGCCCTGAAATACAAACACGTTTTGAGTAAATATAGATTATCTTCCCATAATCTCTTCACAGAATCGGGCAGATACCACACTTTGTTCTAGTGTGTCCTTTCTACAGTACCATAAAATATAAATACTGAACCGTATTATTATAATAAACAACCAGCATTTAAATTAGCGCAACTGCTGCCCAGCGACATTTCAAAACAGCTAATTAAATAGTGTACAGTGGCGTAACTATGGGGGGGGGGGCAGTACCCCCATTCATACCATGGC
>JAECMU010383799.1:848-12746 GCA_016106625.1 Dracogyra subfuscus
GTGGCGTCGTGGTTAGGCCAACGGTCTACAGGCTAGTAAGTACTGAGTTCGGATCATAGTCGAGACATGGGCTTTTTTAATCTAGATACCAAATTCAAACCCTGAATGAGTGTTCCACAAGGCTCAATGGTACGTTATCCATAATGGGTTCAACAAAGGCCATGGTTTGTGTTCTCCTGTCTGTGGGAAGCGCAAATAAAAGATCCATTGCTGTCTGTCGTAAAAGAGTAGCTTATGAGGCGACAGCGGGCTTCCTCTAAAAACCAGTGTCAGAATTACCATATGTTTGACGTCCAATAGCCAATCATAAGATAAAAAATCAATGTGCTCTATTGGCGTCCTTAAATAAAGCAAACTTTATTTTAGAGAGGAAACCTACTACATGTTTCCATTAGTAGATGGACAGGATGACATATACCACGGCCTTTTGATATACCATTCGTAGTGCATTGGCTAGAATGAGAAACAGCCCGATGGACCCACTGACTAGTATCGATCTTAGAGAGTACTCCCAGTTGGGGGAAGTGAAACAGACTGCAAGCAAGGTTTAAAGACAGAAATAAATGTTTTATTTACGGTTATATGCCGTCAGACATATGATTAAGGACCACACAGATTTTGAGAGGAAACCCACTGTCGCCATTTCATGGGCTACTCTTATGTCGATTAACAGTAAGGGATCTTTTATTTTCCCTTCTCACAGGCAGGACAGCACAAACCATGGCCTTTGTTGAACCAGTTGTGAATCTCTGGTCGGTGCAAGTGATTTACACCTACCCAGTGAGCCTTGCGGGGCACTCACTCAGGGTTTGGAGTCGGTATCTGGATGAAAAATCCGAACCCAGTACCTACCAGCCTGTAGGCCGAGGCCCGTAGGTTTAAAGACAAAGACAGACACAGGATTGGGACAGATAGAAGTCAGGGACAGGGAGAGATGAATGAGAAACCGACTGACACACACAATACTTGCAAATGTTTTTCATTATGTAGTTTCTAATCTGACATCGTGGTATCTGTATGACATGCGTTACATCACTGTGTTGGTTTTAGTTCTCAAGAGACGAGCTTAACAACGAGACGACTTGCGTCTGCCCAGACACACAGGATCTGGTGGCGAGCGTTTCGTTTTTCGTGGCGCCAAACTTGATCGACTTCTCCACGGTGTTCAGTAAGTTTGATGTTGCAGGCCAGGCAGCAGTGTTGTCAACTCTGGTACTCATCTTCGCTCTGTTTGTCATCGCCACTCTGTTCTCAAGGTACAAAGATGGTCAGGATATTCTACAGGTTTGTAATTTCATTGAGCATTTGTAATGTTTGGTGCATATTTTTTAATTTCCCTGAGTGTTTGTAAATATATAGGCTGAAACCAGTTTTGTGTACAGTAAGCACATTTAATACAATTGCTAATTCCAGGTATGTTATATGTAAGATTTCACACCTTTGTTTTTACTGCAAGGGATTTTCATATTTCTAATTGTAAATCTATTTGTTTTTGTGAAAAAAGTTGAAAATATATATTTAAATTTCAGTGGGGCGTGTCGCTGCTGGAAGACAATTTCAGTGCAGACTCGTATTTCTACCTGATAACGGTGTACACTGGAATGATCCGACAAGGAGGAACCAGATCTAAGATTGAGTTCAACATCACTGGCGAGAAGGGAGACACTGGTGTTAGAGTTCTTACAGACGGGGTGCGCAAGGTAATCCAAATGGCAAAAGTGTTATGCATGGTCCAAACCGTATCTCAGTCGAATGGGTAGTTGGTAAAATCGTGGGCTATTTCATGAATTTCTATCTGACAATATATCTTTCCATCATCGCTAACAGAGGACTGCCACTCACAGACTAACATATCAAATTAGCATAGGACAGAACTCATTTGAATACTGTCATGAATCACTGTCAAAACTGGTCATATCAGTTGATTTAGTAAACTAGTCTGGGTGCCAGTCCTCTATTAGTGATACTGGAATGAGATATGGTTTTGATTATGCTTAACGGATTTGTCGTTCAAATTTAACTTCTCTTGTGTCCTGAAGTAGTGTTTATTTTAGACATAATGTTTGTATAAACATATTATCATTTTTGTGCAGGAATTTGGTGCAGGAAGTGTTCTACATTTTATCATTGCGGTCCCACACTCTCTGCGTACATTACACTATCTACAAATCTGGCATGACAACTCTGGCAAGGGACCCTGGGCGTCCTGGTATCTCAACAGAATAGAGGTCGTCGACCTTCAGACAAAGGAAAGGTAAACAATTATGAACTTGTTAAAAAAATGTATTAGTATTATTTGCAGAATCCCTGTTACAAGACAGGAGATCAATATGACCTGGACTGATTATACAGCGGGCGGCATAGCTCAGTGGTACTGTGCCCGCCTCATGCGCGGTCGGTCTAGGATCGATCCCCGTCAGCTAACCACTGGGTTTTTTCTCGACATAACCATATGTTTGACGCCGATATAACCGTAGTTATAATGTGTTGTGTGCGTCGTTAAACAAACAAACAAACAACAAAAAATGGACTGATTACAAATAACAGTTGTTCAATAAATGCTAAAGTGAGCACTTAAAAATAAAATAACTTGAGAAATATATATACAAAAACAAATAAAATAATAATAATGACAATGTTTGAAAGCAATCTTTACTGTGAATACAAGATAATTTTGCTTGGATGTTGTTTTGTTTAGGAAAACCTTACAGTAGGTGATAACTCTGACACGTAACCTACTAAACTTTGATGAGACAAAATAAGGCTTGAAAGGTAGATGTTAAATGTTAGCAAAATAGAAAAATTTATCTGCAAAAGGAATAAAGCAATAATGTAATTACTAGTATTAGTGTGTGTACGCTATGATGGAGGAAAGAATACAACCCAAGTTTACAGAGAAGAATCCTCGAGTAGTAACAATTATGTAGTAATTTTTAGCTGGTTGCCTATATCAGACCTGAATTAAATAGTCAATATATACATAGAATAGACCTTACAGGACATAATGTGTTGTTGAATATGTTTTAAACTTAAAGAGTGCGTTCATGATTGCATAATTTATATAACGTTTGGATACTCAAACTGAACACTGTTCATCCTAGGGGCGAGGCGTAGACCAGCGATAAAGTGCTAGTTTGAAGCATAGTCGGTTTGGGATCGATCCCGTCAGTGGGCCCATTGCGCTATTTCTCGTTCCAGCCAAAGCACCACGACTGGTACATAAAAGTCCGTGGTATGTGATATCATGTCCTGTCTATGGGATGGGGCATATAAAAGATCCCTTGTTGCTGATCGAAAAGAGTAGCCCATGAAGTGGCGACAGCGGATTTTCTCACTCGATATATGCGTGGTTCGTAAATTAAAGGGACATTCCTGAGTTTTCTGCAATTTTTTGTTTTAGATATTATCAACTAACAGAGACTTTTTAACGATTGTAATTCTGCATAAAATATTAGTGGGTGTATATCAAAAGTGTTTCTGATAGTTCTAATATTTATACTAGGTTAAATTTTATTTTATTTCCTAAAATATAATTTTTTGGTACATACGAAATCCACTTTGGGCGTCTTACAAATATTAAGACGACCAGAAACATATTGAATATCCAGACACTGATATCCTAAACAAACAAAAGATTTAATTAATATGTAAGTTTAATCGTAGAAATGTGTTATAAGTTGGAAACATCTTACAATGCAGCAAACTCAGGATTGTCTCTTTAATCATTGTTTTTTAAAAGGTCGTTTCAGTCAAATAGGTTTTTTATTAATGTTTTATCATAATTTATATCAGGATTTCATAATACAAACTATATTGTATTGTATTGTAACAGTCCGAGACATTAAGCATATACATACTACTGCAGAGATTGACTTATATACATTTAAATATTTTTAAATATGATATTTTAATATCTTTGTTTTATATTATATCCCCAGAGATGATTTCATCTTTTATCAATGGCTGTCACTGGAAGTAGGACAAATTGATAGATGTGTTGGTGCAGGAAGTGCTGAAAACCTGAGGATCTTCAAAACAATGTTCTTCGAACATGCTAGGCAAAAGATATCTGACGATCATCTGTGGCTATCGACCGTACTGAGACCCGTGAAGAGCCACTTCAGTCGAGTACAGCGAGTTGGTTGCTGTTTGGCTTTGATTCTTCTGTCCATGATTTCAAACGCAATGTTCTTTCAAGGCAAGAAATTCAAAGACAGAAAGCAGTCAGCTGATCTTGAATTAGGGCCAATAAAGTTCAATTTCTCTCAGTTATGGATTTCATTTGTGAGTGCCTTAATTACGGCCATTCCGGTGTTTGTGATGATGCTGTTCTTCAGGTAAATATTTCACGGTCTTCAAACCCATTAGATGGCATCTGGATTAGTTCGATCGTAGCTGTATATTATTAGGAGATGCTTGGCATACTCCTCTGTTCTGCTTTCCAAATGTAAATGTTATTTTTGTTAATCTGTCATTTTGACAATAAGATGGAATACAATCAGGGTCATGGACCCCACTTTTCCATCAAAGCATTTATTGGTCCTTCTACATTTTACTATGGGCGTAGTCTGGAAATATGAATGACAAATCCATTAACCTATCCACAGTTGTGTGTATGCACACAGCGGAGCCCAATGGATGTATTAACAAGGTTGTGACCTCTGACATGAATCACAACCAGGACCAGTCTTAATGTAGCATTCTGACTTTTTAGTTCAGACACGGCTCTAGATACAAGCATGGTAGAATTCAACAAATTAGACAGCCCAGACACCCCAGACTTGTGCTAATGATAAACAATAGCCCAGTAGTCCGGCGGTCTAGTGCTTTAAAGCATTACAAGACACGTTTCTGAGCTTCACTAATGAATATTTTCCCCCCAGTTATATGTGATATATTTCAACCGGGTAGTGTTTTACCATCATAGTCGCATGCTTCCGCTCTACTGGTACCCTAAAATATTTCAATAATAAATTACATTAAATAAAATTCTATGTTATTAGTTTTCAGCATGGATTTATGTTTCATAGCCCAGTGGTACAGTGCCCGCCTGATGCGCGGTCGGTCTAGGATCAATCCCCGTCAGCTAACCACTGGGTATTTTTCTCGACATAACCATATGTCCGACGCCGATATAACCGTAATAATAATGTGTTGAGTGCGTCGTTAAAAAAAAAAAAAAAAAAAAAGGATTTATGTTTCAATATAAAAATAAATAGGCTAGTCATT
The DNA here is from genome assembly GCA_016106625.1 of Dracogyra subfuscus. Classification (NCBI taxonomy): domain Eukaryota; kingdom Metazoa; phylum Mollusca; class Gastropoda; order Neomphalida; family Peltospiridae; genus Dracogyra; species Dracogyra subfuscus. The sequence continues at coordinate 6,078 of JAECMU010383799.1, forward strand.
TAGCTTGTTGGCTTAGTGACAATAACAAACCCACTAGCAAATATATCATCCATGTCTGTATATAAGTTTGAGTACTGGGTTTTTTTGTGTGTTTTTTCATCCATATATTTAGTGTTTAATAATCTTCATATTCGACCACCTCTGTTTCTAGAAGTCCAAGTCATTCTACTTAGATACGCCGTTTAATATGACAACAACGGTACCGTTTTAGAGTTAATAATCATGTTGTTTCCGAATGTCCACATCTTTAATATATATATATTATTTAGACTATGACAACAGCATAACTGTTGCTTTGAATTAACATATAATTGAAGACCATCGTTACATCGAAACATTGAATATGATCACAGAATTTCTGTTTTGAATTACTACTCTACCTATATGACCATCACTATTCCAGGAAGTCCAAACTGAGCAAGAGTCAGCTGTCTACAGAGGAGTACACAACACACTGGATGTTGCCATGTTTCAAACGATTCAAGTTCTACAAGGACAGTGTCGCACTGCAGAAGGTGCTGGTCATAAAAGACATTGTAGATGACGAGGAGGGTGTCCTGCCTCATTTCTGTGTCTACATCGGCTGGGTTCTTGTGGCTTTGTCTTCACTGGTATCAGCCTTCTTCATCTTCCTGTACAGTGCACAATGGGGAAAAGATATTTCTGAAGAGTGGCTGGCTACTTTCTTTTTAAGCTTTTCTGAATCCATATTCATCCTCGATCCATTTAAGGTCAGTAAATGCAAATCACGTGTCGTTTTAACATTGGGACAATCATAATGATGTATAAATACAAATACTGACAGGATTGTGTAAATATTTTAGATGATTCATATATACGAATGTTGCATTTTATGTTCATAGAATTATGTATCCATTTAATATTTAAAACAAATCATGTTATATACTAATTTTATATCGTTTTATTGGCAAAAACGGTATAATACTGACGGGGAGGCGAGACGTAGTCCACTGGTAAAGTGCAAGTGTTCGCTTGATGCGCAGTCAGTTTGGAATCGATACCCGTCAGTGGGCCCATTGGGTTATTTCTCTCTCCAGCCAGTGCACACCAACTGGTACATCAAAGGTTGTATGTGCTATCATGTCTGTGGGATGGTGCATATAAAACATCCCTTGCTGCTAATCAAAACGAGTAGCTCATGAAGCGGGTTTTCTCCATTATTATGCGTGTGCTCCTTAACCATATGTACGACGCCATATAACCATAAATGTGTTGAGTGTGTCGTTAAATACAAAGATTTTCCTCTTTTTAACACTGACAGGATTATGCAAGAGTAATCGTCATTGAAGCATTCTCAGACATTAAATGATTGAGTATGTATCATGTAGAGTTAAAGGTACTTCTTCTCCATACATCCCCATCTGCTCTTCCATGTGGATAGTTTACTTTTATTGTTCCTTCGTGTTAGCCACTAGTTGTTTTTGTATTTAATGACATTTTGCTAATTCCTTTTGTATAATAATGATAAAGGAACAAATTAAGGTTATTCTTAATATAGTTTAGAAAATTGTCAAATGTTGGTGAAAATGTATTATTCAATTCAAATGATTAATATTTAATACTGCTTTCAGATCTTGTTTCTCTCAGTCGTATTTGCAATAATTCTCAAGAATATCAAAGTCGTCCGACCCACAGAGTTTGATTTGGACCACATCAAAGCCATGAATGCCAAGCAAGGAAAACCAACAGGAAGTACGTTTGTTAAAACAGGCATTTACTTGTTTAGTTTTCTTCTCTTCTCACTAAAAAGAAATGAGTTATCATAAACTGTAATTTGAAAACGTTTTTTTTTCTCCCTCTTTCAAAATGCAGCATATATAATGGATAGTGGAGCATTAAATATGCAATATTTTTATTTTAAGCCTTAATGCAGTCATGTTTGGTCAGCTTATAGTGTCTAGAAGGTGATGGTCATACTGTTGTATGTTTACAAAACAAGAATTGCATGCGACCTACACCTTCCTCGATAGCATCATTATAAAGATACTGGTTTCGTATCTTAGTAGTGGTAAATTCCAGACCTACCGTGTATGGTTCAGTGGATCGACGAACACAGTAACTCGTCTCCTGCTAACAAAAGCAATGTGCATCCGGGACAGCGTGCATCGTCAACCTGTTTGATTCGTTTAACATTCTAAAGTGTGAGAGAGTTAGCTTATATTTAACATCAAATATCTCCTGACTAAATGATGTGTTGAAATGTAATAAAATTCGCTCGTCTTTCTTTCAGTACGAAGAAACTTGGTAAGCAAACGTCCTTTCCGTTCATCAAAAATTAAAGCCGCTATCATACAATTCAAGCAAACGTCGAAGATCCAGAAGGCTATATCTGAGTTTCTAGTGACTGTTTTCCTCCTCATTCTCCTCTGTACCATCGGCTACAGCAACAGGGATCCTCACAGCTTTCTGCTACGAACAAACCTGGAAAACCAGCTGATATCACCTGGAACACCGCTCCTCAAGTTATCAGAAGTAGGTCTCTTTCATAACCCCTTTTTGATCAACAACCGTTTATTGTAAAATAAACAATAGTTTATGTTCCACGCCTGTGGCATGTGGGGGCATATATAGGATGTTTTTAGAGAGGGGGTACAACGTTTCCGAAATAACACCTACACTATTGAGGGAAGCAGTCCAACGCTTAAAAGAGCAAAGACAGAAAAAGAAAGAAATGCTTTATTTAACGACGCACTCAACACATTTTATGGCATCAGACATATGGTTAAGGACCACAGATATTGAGAGGACATCCACTGTCGCCACTTCATGGGCAACTCTTTCCGATTAGCAGCAAGGAATCTTTTATTTGTGCTTCCCACAGGCAAGATAGCACAAACCATGGCCTTTGTTGAACCAGTAATGGATCACTGGTCGGTGCAAGTGGTTTACACCTACCCATTGAGCTTTGCGGAGCACTCCCTCAACGTTTGAAGTCGGTATCTGGATTAGGATTAAAAAATCATGCCTCGACTGAGATCCGATGGCCTCACCACGACGCCACCGAGGCCGGTCTTAAAAGAGCAACAGCAGTATCGAAAACTAAGTCAGTAGGCATTGTAACATGGTAATAGTCCCCTGAAACACCAAGCTGACAAAGATATTACATGTCCCACATTAACAATAAATGTAGTAGTTCCTCCGATAAACACTGAATTCCTATGCACGTCTTAATTCAAGGGGTCCTCACCCCCAATACTCAAATCCTGTTTTGAGTACAACATCTCTTACTACAACGAGTGTGTCTATACTAGGATAACTTGCTAGTTTTTAAAACCAGTGATTTAGTGACATAATGGCCTGTGTTTCCTTCTGATGTGTCTTGTACAGGAATACGACAGCCATTCTGGTGTCTCAATTCTTGGAAGTGGCAGTGATTCTCCAGACGAAATGAGAAGGTGTATCATCATTTATTCGAGTGTGGCTGTACTTATATTGAGGGAATGTGTCAGTGGTTAAGGTTTTTATGTCTCAAACTACTCATGTAGACTGTCTTGCACAGCTTGAATATGCAAATGGTTTTCTCATTCAGCTTTGAACCTAACAGTGAACGATCAATCTGAGCAAGTATTATATTCAGAATTTTAAATCTACACAAGGCAGAGTCAAACACCTCTTAATTGTTGTTTCATTTACCACTCCACAGGAGGATACTTTCGCCCTATTTTATCTAGACTCTTTAAATATTCCTTGATTTTACAACAGGTTCACAGTGTTAGACAGTATTACCATTGGTTGAACTACACAGTGCTGGATGCCATGTTTCCAGAGGAAAATTACAACACCGATTTGTTAGGGTCACATGACAGATTGTTGATGTCTGACCTGAACAATTTCCGTGTTGGAGCGCCGAGACTAAGACTTGTGAGACAAAGAAAAAGTAAGCTTTATATGTAGATATTTTTTCTATCTAAATTCTTATTTATTGGGGTGAAGGGCGGAATGAAATTAGTTAACTGACTCTCAGAAATAAGTTATCATTAACCGATTGTACATTTTTTCAAACTTTATATCGAAATGTAATAGAAATATATTCAAATGTCAAAATGTGTAGAAGCCATGGCATGAAAATGCAATCAGATTTTATGAAACAGTTAACTGTACAGAAAACCATCTGTTTTATATAAAAAGAAAGAAATTATCTTCAAGATATACTTTGAGATACTACAGAAAAGCATTACAAGTAGATAGTAAACTGTCTATATTTACATTTTATACAAAAGTATTCAGATTCCATATAAAATAATCCTAATTTAATTTTTGCTCAAATGTAGAAAACCAAATCTCTCAACATCTTCACATTCTTATTTAGAAGCCACCTAATTACACAAAAGTAAATATCCTCAGGATTTAGGTTACATCAGGCATTTTAATACTATTTCAGGTCCATGTTTCTTGCCGTATATGGGCACTTTTGAATGCATACCACGATATTCAGTGACTACCGAAGACACTATTGACTACTGTGAGGGTTGGAACTCTACAAAGCCATGTGACGAGGATGAAGGGCTAAAGTTATCAAATGCAGCCTGGAGTTTCGTACCAGCTTGGAAAATCTGGGGAATTCCAATTACTGGAGGCTTCAACCTATATGGCGGTGGTGGTTACATAGCAGAGTTGGACATCAGTCGCCCAGTAGCTAAGAAATCAATAGCTGAACTGATAGAAGCAATGTGGATTGACCGTCAGACGAGAGCTGTGTTTTTAGAGTTTACGGTGTATTCTGCAAACCTGAACATGTTCGCTTACATCAGTTTGCTGTCAGAGTTTCCAGAAACTGGATCGCTTCTCCACTTCACAAATATATTCACCTTTAGAAGCCTACAGCTTACTGGAACTCTGGGCACCTTCACTATCATCTGTGAGATCCTCTTTTTGATAACTACCGTCATTTGGGCTGTTGTTATTGGTCTTCGATTCCTCAAGGAAAGATGGACTTTCTTCAAGCAGTTCTGGAACATCATTGAACTCGCCACTGTCGGTTTATCGTTTGGTGCAATTGTCTTATACTTCTACAGGCTACGATTCACTACAGAAGCCTTAGTCACGTTCAGAGAGAACACTCGCAAATTCGTAAATTTCTACCACATTGCAGTATGGGACAGCATCTTCATTTCCGTCGTGGCCATTATTATTCTCATTGTCACCCTACGGCTTATCAAAGTCATGGCATACAGCAAGTTCACGCACACAGTCTTCATTGTGCTAAAGCAAAGCTCCAAGACGCTCCCAGGTTTCTTTTTCTACATCATCTTGACCCTGCTTGCATTCGCTGCATTTGGCACGCTGTTCTTTGGTTCATATTCGAAGGAATACAAAGACATCATCACGTGTTTGGAGAGTCTCTTCTCTGGTGTGCTGGGTCAAACTGGATTCACCAAGATCAACATCCCAGCAGAGAGCAGCTGGATTGCCTTGCTTTACTTCCTTACTTTCATTATCATCATGACCATGACCCTGGCCAACATCTTCATGTCGATACTATTGGATACAATGGACTTGCTACAAAGTGATAAGAATGGAGAGTTGGATCTTGAGCTGACGACATTCCTGTTGCATTCTGCTAAAGAAATCATAACTCCAAATACCAACAATAATGCCCTTAAGTCTAGAAAGTATTAAACGCATTTAATATTTTTATTTAATTGTATTTGAAGAAAACAACTAGTTATGGAAATATAAGCAGGCCCTAATCTAGAAGTGAAAACTAGAAGTGAAATATAACTTATATTATAAGTATGTAAAGTATTGAGGCAATACCTCTTAAAACATTTAGCTTCTTAATGTACGACAATATAAAATAAATTATATAATTTTGACGAATAGAATATTGTCGTGGTACCTTGGTAATTTGTCCATTTGTATGGTCAGTTTATAGTTCAGAGTTGTTTATAATCAAAATAACCAGATGGGAAGCTCGTTGGCATAATTCAGCCCAAAAATACATTTAACGTGTTTGTCTTTTGAACAGAAGACAGTGTTGAACAGGTGCCTAGGTTTTGCACTGTATCGAAATATTATAGCAGTGGGTCTTTGGACTTTGTACAAAATGTTACTGGTATATTGTTTGATCGACGATTTTCTTAATTAAATGTTAACAGATTTTGGCGTGTGCTCAAGGATAAAATCAAAGCCTTTGTTAAACAAAATGAAAATAAACATGCATCAAACAAAACAAAATATGACGTAAACATACAGAAATCTAACATACAAAATACTGAACATGACACGAGAAAATTATAACAAAAACATTCCCTGTGGTGTACTGAACATGACACGAGAAAATTAGAATAAAAACATTCCCTGTGGTGTACGTTGGATACACTACATTAGAATAGGTTGCTAGGACAATAGGAACAAGCTAAACAGCAAAATAGGATGTACATACAAAACAACATGCACTACAACAGTACACGGGGTGCATTGAATAATGATAACAATGCACCCGCACCCAGTTAATGGCCCAGCACGTACTCTAATAAGGGGCTGGACAAAAGAATACGAGCTCTGAGTACAAAACTGCACTGCACCCAGGGAATGGCTGAACAAAAGAATATCAGCCAAAATTCCTTCATACTGAAATGCGCACCTTTTCTCTTTGGCATATTAACCGCTCCATTCAAAATCCCATACCCCCGCCCGTTACTGATC
>JAECMU010384231.1:0-10841 GCA_016106625.1 Dracogyra subfuscus
TGAAAATGACGATTCACTATTGTTTGTTTCTGTTTGTGATTTCACTCCAGATATTGTGGGAAAGGTTAAACTATTTTTCGACTGTTATGAAGAACAAAAGGTCAGTTTCAGCCAAGACTTAATGCAAAAAAATACCAAAATCTTGGATGTTATCTCGGAAGAAATAAAAAACAATTGCGACCACTATGATGAAGAAGCCTTATTAGTGAGACCAGTTGAGGATACAAGATCAGAATTTTTGATTGTTGGTATCAAGGATGTTTGTACTGCAGTTTGTCACAAGTTGGAGAATTTATTCATTACAATTCCACTTTCTCCAAGAAAACTGGAATTTTTGGAATCCAGTCAGTATGCTCGAGATTTTGTGGGAAAAAGACTTGCTGCATTGGACATCTGGTATGAGTTTGATTTTGATAAAGGAGTTCTATTGAAAGCTGACAACACAAAAGCAAAACAAGTAGAGAGTCTGCTCGCTGAAGTAATTGTTGAACATGTTGAGAATATGTCTTCACAACCTGTTAAAAAACTGCTTGGACTTGCTAAGACAGCTGAGAAAATTGAAAAGAAATTTGAAAAAGGAACAGTGTTAGTTTATGCAAATGAAATTGATGACTCATTATTGTTTGTTTCAGTTTGTGATTGCATGCCACATATTTTGGAAGAAATAAAACTATTTTATGGTAGTTTTGAGGAAAGAAAAATTGAGTTCCCAGCAGATTTATTGAAAAAAGATGAAATGATTTCACAACAAATTGGGAAACTACATATCCAGTATAATAAAGAAACTGTTGTAATTCAGCAGGTTGATGAGAGTGACGTTACTCGATTCCATATTGTTGGTTTGAAAGAACAAAGTGCTGAAGTTTGCCACAGAATTGAAAAATTGAAAATGGATGTGATAGCTTCTTTATTCAAAGGTAGAGTGTCTGTGGCCAGTAATGGAAAATACGTGTATACAGACATTATCAGATTTACGGTAGGACAAATTCAGTACTTAACTAGGTTCATGTCTGTTCTGGAACATGTTAAGAAGGAGAATCATGTTGAAATAATTATTTCAGTCCATAATAAAGAAATGTACATTACTGGACAAGAGATCAGTGGTGTAGAAAATGCAGGACACACTTTGAAGGATGCAGCAGAAAACATTCATACTGTTGATCTTCCTGTTGATCCAGATGTAGTCTGCTTCTGTGCTACTGATCAGGGTAGGCGACTATTAGATGAAGAAGAAGAAAGACACAGGTGCATTATTGATGTTGTGGATGGTCAGGAACCAGAAGAAATAGAGTCTTGGATAACAAAACCAGACAAAGAACATGGATCCACAACTCTGTCAGTGGTGAGAGGGGAGATCATGTCAATAAGCAGACAGATGGTCGGTAGTTCCAGTGTCTTTGTTTTTCCTGTGATGTCTGATCCACAGCATGGCCCAGCACTATCGCCTGCAGTAATTGCTCAAGGTAACTTTAAAATACTTTTAGATCACAATGAATTCAGGCGCGGATCCAAGGGGGGGCGCGCGCCCCCCTATTTTTCGCCAACCAAAAAAAACACTGACCGCGTATAATCTCCCAGACCCCCCAATTAGAGCTTCGTGCCTTCGGCGCTCGCAATTTCGGGCTACGCCCTCAAAGTGCGCCCCCCCTTTCCAACAACCCTGGATCCGCGCCTGGAATTTGAATTTAAAGGGACATACCCTAGTTTTTAAACACTAAGACATAGTTTTGACTATTAGAGGCATTTTTGTGATAACTGAAATGATACTTTACTTAAATTTTATTGTTTAAAGTATCCATTTCCGTACATTCGAAGTGTTTTTGGTCATCCTGATGTTTTTTAATATCACAAAATGCATTTCACATATTTTTAAAAAGGCACGTGCTTCTGAGAAGTAACAGTTATGTAGTCAAGTTTTATTATATCTTAGAGGGTATTTCACCATTTCAAAGTCAAAGACTCCTGTTTCTCTCAATTGTAACTTTATTAAAATGTGTTACAGGTTTGTAAATTAAACTAAACATAATGTTAATTTTCATGAACTGAAACTAGGGTATGTCCCTTTAATTATAATTTTTTTAATTAGTATTATTTTATTAACCTTTGCTTGCCATTGTTACTGCTACCAGCTATTATACTACATAGTTACTTCAAAATTCAGTTACCTCAATATATAAAAAGTTTGACATCACTGATTTTCCTCTTAGCTACATGATCCCAGTAATGATCGGACTCTATGGAGAATTTGTGTATTCTTGTTCACAACAATCAAGTTGCATAAACACCCTGAAAGAAAATTAAAGTGTATGTTAACATCATTCGACATTACATAAAAGTTTAAATATACTTTACAGGCCATCGGATTTCACGGTAACGATCATTACCGGTAGCGTGTCGGCAAAACCACGGAACAGAAATTTCGTTTCCCATAATTATTATGTCGATTAAAAAAATTATATATATATATTATACAAATAATAATGTTTCTCATATAAAACTACTAGAGATAGTTTGCTACACAATCACGACACCAGATTTGGATTTTAGTGTTCGCCATACTTCACAGTGTTCGAGTAAACCCGAATCGGAGTTCAACAACGTGCTCAAACCAAAACCGACCAAAAATTGTAACAGTTAAATCATGGCACCTGCTCCAAAGAATAATTGATCCATATGTAAATTGCACATTTGAATCAAAATCACTGGCGCTAATAATTTGTAGTGCCGCTGTTAAATTTATGGACCTAAATGATACAAATAATTAAATTTTTATTACTGTTACTGAAGTCGACAAATTTATTGCCGATGTCACGCACGCACTTGAGTACTGAAGGTGACAATCAAACAAGCTCCACTATTTCCTGTCTTTCATTAAGGGCGGAAATGACGTAAACTGTTATTATTTATGTAGCTGTCAGTACAGGATGCGTATGTAATGTGGAGTGGAGGGAAGGGAAAGGGTTGCAACTGTGAAAATATTGAGTTTGAAAACGTCTCTTACCACGGGTAGCTTTGGCGGACTTAACTTTTTCAGCCCAGAACTGGCCGTAATGTATCTTGCGTTCAGCACCCGCCATGAAATCTTTGTATTTCGGTGATGGTGCAAATGGCCAGTTTGGGACTTGGTGAGTTTCAGAACTACTGGGCATCATTAAACTTATTAACATATATAATAATCGACAATGATGAATCTCTGCATTTAGTTTATTCAAGGACAGACACAAAGCCTCAGAACAGTCAGTTAGCTGGATTGGAACTATTATTTGAGGTAAAATAAGAATTAAAAAAAAAACACAGTCAGTTGGCAGGATTGGAACCTTTATTAAGTTCATTTGTTGTCATTTAAAATAATAAGTCAGTTGGCAAGATTCGAACATATTACACAACCAGCATAGCATTTTGACAATCCATTGCATTATGGTATAAGAAATGGGTTCCCATAACTTGTTTTCATGGAAACTAAAAACAGGTTCCGATGGGTTCCCATGATCTTGGGACACGGAACCCAAAAAGTGTTTCCCATGAAATTTGAAATCATATGGCTTGCTTTAGGGCTATATTAATTGTCACACTATTATAAAGTACAGTACTACATTTAATACATTAATATCATGCTCATTTGACATAGACAACTAACTGTATAATAAAACCATCTACACTTCATCAAACACATTTCACACAGTGAAGTAATTCACATATATACCGGTACAATTAATAATCTCGTGTTGATAGTATTGCATTAAACATAACTGATCTGTTCATTAAACTAGGTGATGGATAGCACTTAACTGATGCCTATTAACCCACAAAGACTTTTTTAAATAAAATATATAAACTTAATAAGATATATATCATAACATTGTGAATAAATAAGCATGCATGGGCCTTCGCAATGTTGACACACCATTATTAGTAATACTTAACTAACATCATCACAATTCTAAGATCGTTTTATGATAAACTAATCACCTCATTTCAGTGATATGTGAAGAGTTCAGGCACAGAAAACGATACATCCATTTTAGTAATTTTCTGCAAGAGTGTTTTTTGTTATATTCTATGTAAAACAATGGGTGACCTTAAGTTGACATAATTAAAGTAAATAAAGGACAGAATTAAAAAACAAGTATGAAAATCAGAACATACATGTAACACCTTGAACTGAGTAATGATCATATAGCTAGAATTTTTTTTTTTTTTTTTTACAAAATGACATTTATAAATTTTTGTGCCTCGACTCTTCATATATGTTCAGTCAGATTTTTAATAGATTACCAGTAATTTTATCAAATAATACACTGTTAATTAAACGTTTAATATTCACTAACACATGTTCGAGCACATACTCCCGCAACTATCAAATTGCTCCTTGTATATAATGCACCTATGTAAGTAATAAGGGTTTTTTCTCATTGTTTTGTAAGTCACATGGTCAAAATTTGATGGTGCTTATAGTTAATTTCCAGGTATATGTATTTATATATTGAAATTAAAATACACTGTTACATAACTATTAATTAATATGTATAAGTTCTGATTTATTTTGGTCTTGTATCTGTATTTACAGTATATTACTTTTATTACTAAAATATATTGGATACTTTATTTTACATATTTATGTGTTAAACATTATATTTTCCCAGGTGAATTGGAAGATACTTTTATCAAATGTGCTAACTCTATGGAAAAAGAGAAAAAAAGGTTTTTGATTGAAATGAAGCCAGTTGCTGGCATTCAAGTTGCATATTTTGAACTGACCCCATTGAGCAAACATAAACAAAAAAGCAAAGAAAACTTTAAAGAACTGTTGGACAGTTTGAATGATCGCCAGATCACTTGTGTGCTGTTGGATATGTCATATGACAGCATCATAGACACCACAGTTACACAACAGATTGTGGATGGTATCAAGGAATTCTTCTCACATCACTCTAAAGGTATTTTCATTGAGGAACTCACTTTGGTTACACCGCAGAAAAAGGATGCTAAAAGACTGGCAGTTATTACGCAAGATGTTTTGGGGAAATCTAGCACTGGATTGCCATTCTTTCCCAAGAAAAGATTCCAGAAAAACATCAAACTGAAACAAATGGGTAAGAAGCTTTTTCTATTTAAAAAGATGTATTAACTGTATAATTCATACTCTGACACTGGCTAAGCTTTTCCCTCTACAAATAGAAAATATATCAGGAAATCATTGATTGAAACAAAATATATTGCCTTTAAAAATACAAATAAATTGGGCACATGTCCTTCCCACAGGGAATACTTTTTTTCATACTATGAAATTTACTACAAGTTATTTATTTCTGAGATGATTGTTTTCTAATTTCTATACAAAAAATTATATAAAAAATGTATATCCCAAACACTTACTTTTCTTCTTAAAGGTAGAGTAAACTCCAACAAGAGTATTGGAAAGATACATACCCGGACCACCAACACATACTGACACTTTAACAAATGAAAAACGCAGAATTTTAAAATTAATTAAAAAAAAGAAGAAGATTATTCCTGCTAACTGGGGGCAGCCATTTTGTTTCATTTTAGTGACGTGCGGTGGAATAGTTTGGGGCGAAGTGACGTCATCTCCGTCGAACTTCTCTATTATGTACAGTGTAAACAAACGCTCTAATTTATGACAAGACAGTTCACTTTCATCAACCTAACTTGTAAAACAACATAAATGACTTGATAGTATAATAAATTATTTAACTAAATATATTTTCATTTGCATCAGTATAACGAAATGGTGTTATAGTAGGTTTTTCTTTTTAAAAATCTAAAGAAAAAAAGCATATTATTAGACCTATTGGTAGGATACATTCAAAAACGACCACTCACAATACCCAAGTGATATTTTTCTTTTGTTTAATTGGTCAGTTTTGTGATTTTAGATGGGAAAGTCTACTTAATCAAAGGTTTTACAGAATTACTTAAAATAATAAAGGGGGGCGGCTGGTAAAGTCCATTATAATTTGAGGTTATCACAATACCCTGTGATCTTAATAAAAGAGGCCCGTCTTTGTAGTTTATCTGGACACAGTGTCTGGAGACCGTCTAAATATACACCTGCCAATCAAGAACCACAGGTACAGGCCACGAAAAGAAACGACCAATTAACTAAGAAAAAACTTTGATTATTAAATATAATGTATACTAGTAAATGTTGCTAGCTTACTGGAATGACTATTATTACATAATGTTGGGATGCATCCACAAAAATCAGGTATGTTTTGTTTCTTCAGTTCCAAGACTAATTCCTGACATGACACATTAGGTATTACGTAACCACCAGCTCGCCAGAGGGCGTATTCACTGGGATGGTACAAAATGGCTGCACCTGTTATATATAATAGCTGTCACATTTAACCGTTTTATTAATTAACTATACGCTTATACTTGTTGATATTAAACAGTAATGTGCAATATATATCGTTGAATATGCATACCAGGTCAAATGCCTTGATTGTGCCTTCCTTTAAGTCGATCAAACCAAACTGAAATCATTTACCAAAAAACATTTTTGTAGGAGAATAGAACTATATATAGACTATGATCTATGTTCTAATTTATTTTTATTGTTGTTTATATATGTTTATATTCCTGCAGACAACATTTTATTTGTTGTTAACAAAAAAACAAAATATTGTGACTAAAGTAGCTAGGTAATTAAATCAACCATTTTGTTTCTCTATATCTGCACATTTGAAAGTAGACTCTTTTTTTTCTCTTTTTTGCAGTGACTTATTTTATTTGAAAATAATTCTAATTTTAAAATTAGTTTTAACCAAAACAAGAAGCAGACAAAATAAAAGTTTTCCAAATAATTATGTCCACTGGGTTGTAAATGATCTGTTATTGTGACTTCTTAAAACCGTGTGTACCGTAGTAACAATAACTTTTTCTAAGTGTACTGTGAGAATCTCCAGATAGACTCCAAAAATAGTAGTGATCAGAACAGGTTCATGGGGGGGGGTAGCCACGAGTCTGCCCCTCCCCCCCCAAATATATATATATTTTTGGATAACCTTTACATGATGACTGAATGTAAAAGTTGTAGTGAGACCAATGGATCAAGATTAACAGAGAGAGTTACACTAATGGGCAAATAACCTTTGAATTCAGACCCCCCAAATTCCTCGCACCTTCGGTGCTCATTCAATTGGGCCTCCCCAATAATGTCCACCATGCTACGGGCCTGCAGAATATGTGCTTCTTCTATTGTCCCACTATAACTAAAAAATTTTAGTCACAATATATTTGTTTGTCTACATAAGACTGCCTATTACATGTATATTAAAACATATACCGTATAATGAATGTCACTTGTCAAATCTTAAAATAGCCAATAAAGGAGGATTGTCTTTAACTACAAGCCATGAAATAAGCAGCCGGTCATGGTCATTGTCCGGTACAACTTTTTATCTTGACAGTAACAATGTCGCCTGCGCCAGTCACGATGTCCAAAGCTCTGGCTGTTTTGGAGTCGAATACACTAAGACTTAATGCACCGATAAAAAATAAAATAATTGATTACGAATGGGAAAAACCCCACACAATGGTGTACCAGTGGGATTCGAACCGGTTCGCAGGGCACTTGGTAGTTCAACACAGTCCACATTTCCGTTTTGTAGGATTTTTCAGTCTTGATTTTGCGGGAACTCACATTGTAAAAAGTGAAGTCACGCATATTAGTAATTGACCTTTCGTACTTAGCGTATACTTCCTGTCACAGTGTGGTGTTTTCTTTTAAAGTTTGAAATTCAAATTGACTCGTTAACAATTAAAGGATGTTGACCAAAATAATTTCAGTCTTTGCTGTAAAAGAACGGACAGGTACCGATAATGACAAATGAACTGTCCCAGTTCCTAGTATCCGCGGCAGTTTACCGCCGATTAAATCATGCCCCCAAAATTCCCAAACAAATATACCGCAGAGTAGTACTAAAATGGCAAAAGGAGGATTTAGTTGAAACAAATACTTCTTTTTGGCTACAATTTGAAGAAAACACCAAAGGCGAGGTTACACTTATGATGTGCTCGCTCTGCAAAACAATTCAAAACGTAATGCAGTATAATCACGATTTTTCGGACGCATGGATCAAAGCATCCACAAATCTGTGTGTGTCAAATGCTAAAGATCACTCGGCAACCAAAAATACTAATGACAATGAAAAAAATGTATGAGTCTGAGTCAGATCATCATAAATCTGAATTTGTTTTATTTATTTATTTATTTATTTTTTTAACGACGCACTTAACACATTATAAGTACGGTTATATCGGCATCGGACACATGGTTATGTCGAGAAAAAACCCACAGTGGTTAGCTGACGGGGATCGATCCTAGACCGACCGCGCATCAGGCGGGCACTGTACCACTGGGCTATGCTGCCCGCTCATAAATCTGAAAATTCAACACAAAGTGATAGTGACAACAGTTTCATGGATTTCTTAAGTCCTATCCTAACCAGCGTGCGGTTGGGATACGACAATTGAAATGCATGATTTCTAAAATTATAGCTCACGTCGCTTGCGACCAGTTAGGATACAGCTTTACCAGAGAACATATATTAATACATCATAGACTAGTACATACGTAACAATAATAAATGTCATCATTTAGTGACTATTACTTTAATTGCTGCATTGCATGGTTATTTAGTAATTAAATATATCCATTATTAAACAACATAAAACATAATTTATTTCATTTTTATTTACAATGTTTTGTGATGGGTACAATTTCTTTTATGTCAGGCACAAATTGGTTGATGCAGGACATTGTGTCAGGTACACCAATTTTATTTTATTTCAAGGCTTGTAATTATGCTAATTATAACAAGAATACTAATAAAAATGTCCATTTAACTTTTTTATTTTTAAAATGTGACAGTGGCATATAATTAAAAAAGATTATTGGAGCGAGATATTATTAAAATATTAGAAGTAATGTTTTGTTTGATAATGTTGTACAGTGAAACCCCACTAACAATTGCTACCATACGTGGGACTTAATAGTGGGGTGGTCCTAATACCGCATTACCAACATTCAAAATGTAGTAAGGAAATATTCCAGTCTTTAAAATATTGGTCTTTATTTGGAAGTGGTCTTAGAGTCGGTGTGATCGGTAGGTGGGGTTTTATTGTATTTATATAATTTATGTATGAATATGTATATATAAATAAATGTCATGTATATAGCCAAGCACAAGATAATTAGCTGCAAGAAAATAAATGTGAACTATGGATTGTTATACCCTTATTATGACTAAACGTAATGTGCATGCATGCATTTTTCTTACGTTATTAAAAGTATAAAGAACTTTTTTTTACAAAATGGGTATTAATCCATCAGATAATGTATATTGTTAAATTAATAGAAATTTATTATATTTTACCCCAGATGGCTATCCAAGACCTATTTCAAAGATTGCTATACATTTTGGAGAACTTGTACAACAAAAGGTATGTAACTTAATAATAATTTATTTCTATTAAAAATGTATGCTTGTGATCAAAATTTAATAAATAACTAGCGGAAAAAAGTTCCTGTGCATTACTAAAAGTGGTGTGATTTTCTTATTTGTAATTAAAGCAACACAATTATTTCACATATTATTTATTTTTCATTTACGCACAATACTACATCCAGAAGAAAAAACATCTGGCATTGTTGTTACCAATCTCTGGGTCATAAAGAGGGGTGGCATCGAAAGTGAGTTCACAGTGTCAATACCGTGTATGGACACCGTGTGCGTGCACACAGGCCTGACAACGCATCTCATTGATGACACCAGATGGTTCAGAAATCCTTTTGGGATGATGTTGTTCCAGACCTGAACAAGGTCACAACCCAGTTGGTTCAAGGTCAATGGCTGGTTTGGCAGGAGACGTAGGCGTCTCTCCATTTCATCCCATACGTGCTCAGTGGGCAACAGGTCAGGCAAAACAGCGGGCCAAGGCAGTGTGTTGACATTTTGCTGTCTCAGGAAGTCGGTCACTACACGTGCGACGTGAGGGCGAGCGTTGTCTTGTTGCAACATGATGGCGCCACGTTGACCTTGAAGAAACGGGAGCACATGCGGTCTTATGATCTCATCCCTGTAGCGTATGGCAGTCAGATTTCCAGCCACAATCACCAGCTGTGTCCTCCCGTGTGATGTGATGCCTCCCCACACCATGACGCTCCCGCCGCCGAATCCTGCATACTGCACAATGCAAGCATCAGCGTAGCGTTCGTTAAAGGCGTCTGTAGACTCGATTTCAACCATCACTACTGTCCAAATGGAATCTGGACTCATTGGTGAATAGCACACCTGACCAGTCACGACGGGTGAATCGTAAGTGCCGTCTACTCCATGCTAGACGCTCATTTCGGTGATGTCGTAGCAGAATAGGACGTATTGCTGGGCGTCGCGGCCGGTTGTTGTGCTCCAATAAACGGTTGTGAACTGGCCTGGCACTGATTGCTCTCAACCCAGGGATGGTTAGGTTGCCGCCCGAAATCGATTCAGAAGATGTTTTACCCAAATATGGTTGTCCTGTGCTTGTGACATCACATGCAGGTCTCTGGTGTTGCCTTGCTGTTGGTAACATCGCCACAAATTCTGTATCGTGTTTGCGACCTCGTCATGTGCCATTCCAGTTTCGAACATCCAGATAGGCGTGGCATGGCATAAAAGCCGTTTAAAATTAATCAGAGTTGTTTTTCTAGACAGTGGTTTAGGCCTCTACCGTTTTCCGTTGCAAAATTAACAAGGACATGTGCACCTGTACCACGTGATCAACAAATCTGGTTACGAGTCTTGCACGTGCGGCACACGAACAACACGTGT
>JAECMU010385227.1:0-11944 GCA_016106625.1 Dracogyra subfuscus
GATTTAATATTAACACGATAAATCACCTGACCTGGGGTTTTTTATCGTGGCCTTTCTCTTCTTTGTCAGCTTTTCTTTGTTCTACTCCACTCCAGCACAGGGTATGTTTTAAGGACAAATTACAAAATTCACAACCGATGACTAATATAAATATTATGTCCCTAAATGTGAATGGTCTTCAATCGAACAGTATTAAAATTCGGGATGTCTTCAACGTTTTACGGAATAAAATATCCTCCATAATTTTCCTGCAAGAGACACATAGTTCAGTTAAATAAACATACCTGAGTTTGCTGCAGTTTTTAAGACGTTATCGACTAAAAGGAACTTTTTAACTAACCATGTACCAAACGTATTTGTTATTATTATTTTTTGGTACATAAACTATTAGTGGCTGTATATTAAACGTGTTTTGATCGTTTTAATATTTGTACCAGGTTAAATTTTATTTCATTTCCTAAAATGCATTTTTTTTCGTAGGTACTAAATTACTTGAAAATAAAATCAAGTTTGGGCTTATTGCAAATATTAATACGACCAGAAACACATTAAATATACAGACACTGCTATTCTAAACCAGAAAATATATTTAATATGGAAATTTAATCGTAAAAATATTGTATTAGTCGAAAACAACTTACAATGCATCAAACTCAGGAATGCCCCTTTAAAGGAGAGAAACAATTGTCAGCCGAATGGGGATATACATTTTATTTTAGTAGTATAATGTTAATCAGGTAATAAGTGGTACAAATGGTCGTTATATTATTTAAGATATGTTAATATTAATTAAAAATAATTCTGAGTATAATTTTAATCAGCCCTTGAAATTCGGACAAGTTTGCTACGGCAGTTAAGTGCCGTCCAAATCAATTTTGCAACAGCACTACGGCGGCAAATTAAAAGAAAAGATTAATGCTTTCAACATTTTTCATCTATGATCCACTGTAGTAATAATATACTAAAAGATGACATCTCATCTTTACTTTACTACGTTTCTATACTAAAATAAACCGATTCATATTAATTGAGGAAAACATGGGCCACACTAAATTATAAACGCTTCTTTCGGGGATCTGTAATTGGACAAAGTTCAGAGTAAAATACCCACAGACCTTTCATCACTATCAGATTTGTGCCGGCAATGAAATGCTGTCGTAAATCAATTTTGCGATAGCTTTTGCGAAGGCATTGCCGATTGCCGCCGCGAATTTCGAGGACTGGTTAATCAAGTAAAGTGATACAAATAGTCGTTATATTATTTCAGATATATTAATAGAAAATTTCAGGATATTTTTGACAATCTTAAAAAAAACATTTAGAAAGTCTCCCAGGATCTGTTATTATGGCTGGCGATTGGAATGTAGTTGAGGATTATTCCCTAGATACTTATAACTACAAGAAAGACAATAATAAAACAATCTCGTAACTGTATGTTAGACTTAAAAGCATATCTTGATCTAAATGATCCTCTGGAGAATTATAAACCCAGATATACACCTATATACATGGAGATTAAATCAGAGCAGAGTAGACTGCATTATGTTTTAGTATCTGAAGATGTTCTTGCAGTGGTTTCTTTTTTCATTTTCAATATTGTTTAACGTGCACATTCAGAGCAAGCTGTTATAGCGCACGCCTGTCTTGGGCACACACCTCAGCTATCTGAGCTGTCTGTCCAGGACAGAATAGAAATGGGTTAGTTGTTATTGTTAGTGAAAGAGAAAAGAGGGTGTAGTGGCCATACACCTACCCAATGAGTCCTTAAAAACTCGCTCTGGGTGGGAGCCGGTACCGGGCTGCGAACCCAGTACCTACCAGCCTGTTTTCCGGCGACTTAACCGCTAGGCCACCGAGGCCGGTACAGTGGTTAAAACATGTATTATTTATATAAGCTACAGGTCCGATCATTCCATTATCTGTATAGAAATATCACTCAATTAAATACAACGTGGGCCGGGTTATTGGAATTTTAATTCAAGTCTGTTTTATGATACTGAATATACCCGACTGGTGAAATATACTATTTTTGAATACTGTACATCAGCTGACGATGGACAATACCTGACCTTCTCCATCAATGACCAACTTCTATTTGAAATATTAAAGATGAAAATTAAAAATTTATGCATGTCATATGCAACTAAACGAAAACAAGAAAGAATAAAGTAGGTAAAATATCTAGAAACAGAAATATTGAAATTGGAATCAGTATCTGGATCGTTATCTGATAATAACTTTAAACTGTTATAGGACAAAACAAGTAGATTTAGAAAATTTACGTATTGAGAAAACAAAAGGCATTGTTTTCAGGTTTAAAGCAAAATGTGGTATGACGATGGTGAGAGAAAAAAAATAAGACAGTATTTTCTAAATTTTGAAAAAAAGAAATAATATAAACCAGAATATTTCGGTAATATTTAATGATGAAAATGTATTACAAACAGTTAATGCAAATATTTTGAAAATTTGTTCCGCTTTTTATGAGAAATTACACTCCATTAAATAATGTTATTAATGTTACCAGATTCAGACGGCTTTACAGTAGAATTCTATAAGTGTTTTTGGAAAGATATTGGTATATATGTTTGGCGCTCAATCAATTACGCTTATCATTGTGGTAACGTTTCTGATTTTCAGAAACAAGGCATTATAACTTGTATCCCAAAAGAAGGTCGGGACAGACGGTATCTAAAACACTGGCATTATTAACTGTAGCTCGTAAAATTGCTTCTAGTGTTATAGCCTTAGAATGATTTATTTTTTCAAATAAAATATGTGAGTCTCAAACAGTATTTTTAAAAGGGTGATTTATAGGTGAAAACACCAGGGTTATATAAGATTTATTGAACTATTGTGACATAAATAAAATTCCAAGTTTACTGCTTAGAAAAAAAAAGCGTTCAATACTGTTGAATGGGAACTTATAGACAACATATTAGAAGCATTTAATTTTGAACATTCCTTGAGAAAATGGATAAATAATTTGTATATAATAGCAATAATGCGGTTTTAAGTATCGGTTTTCTTTCAGACTTTTTAAAATGCGATAAAGACTGTAGGCAAGGCGACCCACTTTCGAGTAGCTGTCTGCTGCTGTAAAACGTAATAGAGACATTAATGGAATAAACATCAATAATCAAGACTATTGTATTTTTCAGTATGCAGATGACACTAGCTTTACCTTAGATGGATCAGAATAAAAACGTAACTGAAGTTATGAAAATACCAGACGATTTTGCTTCTTGTTCAGGCCTTAATATAAACACAGACATCATGGTTTGGTTCCACAGGAAACTCTAATAAGTAGTTATGCCCACACATTCCACTAAAATGGTCTATAGAACCTTTTAAAATGTTCGACATAATATCGAGGGCTTAATGAAGTAGGGCGCTAAGTGCAGTTTTCATAGTTTAGAGATAATCAAGGTTTAACGTTTGACCAAGTATAAATAGTTAAGTTATTATTTGTTTTAAAATAAACTGACATCAGCAAGTAGCATAGCTCTTTAGCTTTAAGAGTTTACAAAGTGAACTCTGTGACCTTTGCAATTTTTACCATATAAGGATTTTAGCACTTAGCACTTTTTTGCACAAATGATTTTTATCTAATCACAAATGCAGAAAGGGACTATGATAATATACAATCACATAGAATCTGAATAAAACATTATTATCTAGTTTGATTGACCAGCCTTGGTGACATCGTGGTTAGGCCATCGGTCTACATGATGGTAGATTCTGGGTTCGAATCGCAGTCGAGGCATGGGTATTTAATCTTGATACCGACTCCAAACCCTTAGTATGTGTTCCGCAAGGCTCAATGGGTAGGTGTAAGCCACTTGCACCGACCAGTGATCCATAACTGGTTCAACAAAGGCCATGGTTTGTGCTATCCTGCCTGTGGAAAGCGCAAATAAAAGATCCCTTGCTGTTAATCGACATAAGAGTAGCCCATGAAGTGGCAATAGCGGGTTTCCTCTCAAAATCTATGTGGTCCATAATCATATGTCTGACGTCATATAACTGTAAATAAAATGTGTAGAGTGCATCATTAAATAAAACATTTCTTTACTTTCTTTCTTTCTTTCTAGTTTGATTGTAAACAATTCAGATAAATTAAATTGAATACATGACTAGTTTCCTTATATTGATATTGTGGTTGAAGTAATTTATAAATTTATGTCTGAATACAACATCTAATTTCAATATAGTTTGGTTTCCAAACACAAAGAAAATTTAGTACATGTTATAATTATAAGCAGTCCAGACTCTATCATCCAGGTGCGACTGCCATCCTATTCAGAGTTATTCTCTGATTCATCAGTACCGGGGGTAGGGATTCTATCCTTTGTTGATTTGGTACTTGACACGTCCATGTAGTATCCATACAACTCTTTCTGGGAATATCCTCTTCGTACATAATGTCAACAAGTTTTTCTTCGCCTCGGAAATTGGCAGCTTTGAATTGTGGCATTTCTGAAGCGGCTATCTCAATTGAAACCCGTTTACCTTAGGTTTCTTCCCACAGAAGACGAATGCCATAGCCATCACCAAATGAATATATTGACAAATTGTACGTACACAGTTTGCGTGTGCAGTATAACTCACCACTGAGTGAACATGGTTTTGTTAACAAAGCCTGACGATCAAATGTCACAACATAAAATGTCTGGACTAATTTGGCTCTTTGTTTGTCATTTTATTTTTCTTCTCTTGCTTTAAGGTATTTGTTGTTGAAATGTATACTTTCCTTCCTGTTCATCAGCACTGGTTTCTTATAATTTCATGGCATTGTAGCTATTGCACAACGAACATTGATCTTTCTTTGATTTAAAAAATGAAACATTGTAATTCTCACAAAATAGTTTCCTGTATGAACACTGAGACACGGCTTTAATGTTGTTGTTTTTTGCTTTGCAGGCTTCACTATATAGCTGCCACATTTTTGTAATGCTAAGATTCTGTGCGCGATATGTTTTCTTTTTATCTTTTCTGGAAACCGTGCTTCCATTATTGGAAATGATTTTTGTGGTCATGCACAGATTTCGTCAGATAATTTGGAGTCTTGTTAGCAGATGTATGCTTCCCTTTCTGGTCATAGCCACTATAAATTCCATGTCGTTTCTTCTTTATGGCCCAGTCAACTGTCTTTCTACCAATACAAAATGTTTGAAGAAAAAAGTTCCTGAAAACGGGAATCTCTGTGCCATTTACAATCATTTGATACTAACGAGATGTAATTCTTTAAACTTTTGCACAGACTGGTGACACCTCTTCCACCAACTGACAAATGTAATTTCTCTGAAGTTCGAAACAGCCTAAACTATAAAAAATAACTGAACACTTCTTTCCGTTCCTCTTCTGGAATTTTACCTTGGCATTTAAATCTGCTGGTTTTTGTCTGAAATACTTTTTCCAGTGCAGGGAATTCTGTTCTGTTTTAGTTTGTTTCTTGTTTTCTAGTGCTCGTTTGTGTGCTGTTACTTTTGTATGAGCTGCTAATGGTGAATGAGCTGGTAATGGAGAATTAGTCTGGTTTCAGCACAGTTTGCATCTCCTGCATTGAACCGTCCTCGGTGGCATCGTCGTTAGGCCATTGACCAACAGGGTGGTAGGTACAGGGTTCACATGCCAGTCGAGGCATGGACTTTTAATCCAGATACCGACTCCAATCCCTGAGTGAATGCTCCACAAGGCTCAATGGGCAGATGTAAACCCCTTGCACCGACCAGTGATCCATATCTGGTTCAACAAAGGCCATGATTTGTGTTATCCTGCCCGAGGAAAGTGCAAATAAAAGATCCCTTGCTGCTAATCGGAAAGAGTAGCCCATGAAGTGGCGACAGCAGGTTTCGTCTCAATATATGTGTAGTCCTTAACCATATGTCTGACACTATAATAATACGCCTTTCATCATCTGATTCATTTAGTGGTGTGTATTTTTCGTCTTGCTGTACAACTGATCCTGTAATGGGAAGCCTGCCATCTCTGTTTTTATTGTCATGTTCCAACAATTCTTCAGTGACATGCAACAGAGTTTCATTCTCCAAAAGCTGTATTTTAGGTCTTGGTGTTAGCTTAGCTGTCTTGACTACTGTTTCCACAGTCATCATTGTGTTCATTAACTTGAACCAATGCACAGTAATCGGCATCAGTCCATTCATCTTCATTTGCCTGTGTAGACAAAGTAATTCATAATTAGCATCTATATTGAAATTAGTGTTATAATTATTATGAACTAACATCTTTAATTTTGTTTACTTTTTTTCACAAGTCCGTGAATAATATGTATCCAACTTTCAGTTCAAATTAAATAAGGTTAATAATAATACAGTGTTATGTGTTCATAAGGGCAATAAATTGCAAATTAAAAAAAAATAAAAAAATTAAAAATTAAAAATAAAAATTAAAAAAAACCCATACAAAGAAACTAAAAAAAAAAAACCAGCAATAAAAAGCCAATACAATTATTATGGAATTTATTTCTATAATGTCAACTGACCTTCAGATTAGCCACGCACAAGTCACAGTCAAAAGAAAAACAGTCTAGCCAATACAAAAAGAATTGTCTGGAATAAGAGCATACAACTGAGTTAACAATAGATAATAATATGTTCTCCAAGGTCACAGTCCACAGATGTTTCAAAGGAAATGGTTACCATACTCAATGATGCTAACGTTATGTTATCTATTTGACAATAAACTGATATCAGCAAGTAGCATAGCTCTTTAGCTTTAAAAGTTTACAAAATGAACTCTGTGACCTTTGCGATTTTTAGCATATAAGGATTTTAGCACTTAGCACCTTTTTGCACAAATGATTTTTATCTAATCACAAATGTAGAAAGGGGCTATTTACCACTTGGATCCTTACTGCACACTCTAATTATATGTTGTTATGTCTGAAAATAACAGTTGCTACTTGCCATTTTGTTACATAATTCTTTGATACACCACACTTAAGGGTAAACATATAATTATTACACAATACAAGTCTCATGAATGTACATGTTAAAATACGTTCAACGAACAATTAAAATGTTATGAATCCCTAATTCAGTTCAGCTTTAGTCTTACATTCAACTCAGCACATAAACGATTATCAGTTATGTAATACTATAATAAACTACAAGCACATAGAATCTGAACAAAACATTCTTATCTAGTTTGATTTTAAACATTTCAGATAAATTAAATTAAATACATGACTGGTTTCCTTATATTGATATTATGGTTGAAGTAATTTGTAAATTTATGTCTGAATACATGAAATGTCAATATATTTTGTTTTCCATTCTATAAAGAGTCATTCTCTGATTCGTCAGTACCAGGGCTAGGGATTCTATCTTTTGTTGATTTGGTACTTGACACGTCCATGTAGTATTCATAAAATTCTTTCTGGGAATATCTTCTTCGTACGTAATGTCAACACGTTTTTCTTCAACTCAGAAATATGCAGTTTTAAATTGTTACATTTCTGAAGCTCAATGCTGGTGTCATGTTGATGGCAATATATTTATTTCCAGTAAATCGGCCTTATCAAAACGATAATTTATACAGATACGTTCAAGTTCTTCCCGGCGAACTTGTACACAGACAAGTTTCAGCCACTGAATTCGTTCTCCAGATGTTGCAATTTTAAAATTGTGACAAAACATCCTTACAAATGTTTTGAAGTCCAGCGGGTCTCCACATTTTAGTGGAAGGGTGATGTATAAAGAGATGCACAACATCCCACTATTTTTCTGCTTCAGCAGTTTTTAGTACTGGATTTTTTAAAAGTTCTATGAGCACGTTCCACAGGATGATTAGTTTGTTGACTATAAATAGGTGTATAACTGCTTTCAACATTCCAATCCTTAAGCAATATTTTGAACTTAGACGACATGAACACTGAACCATTATCTATATGCAGGTATTCAGGAGGACCAAACGTACAGATTGTGGTTCACAGTATGGATTTCGTTTTCTGGCCATTGCCACTATCATGTGCCACTGAGAGAGGGTGAAAACGGACGTCCTGTCCTTAGCATGCTCATTTGTTGCATGGAATTGAATCACATTCTATTTGTGAGTAGCCAGATTGGAGGAATTTATGATTCAACCTTATTAACTTTTTGTTCTTCAAAAGTACAGAAGTGACGAAGCAACGTAATGACTCCGATTCTTCCTCCAAATGTATAGTAATAGTACATTATTATAGAAAATGTATTTGTCAAAAGACAAGCGGATATCTCACTTGAAACCCGTTTACCTTAGGTTTCTTCCGACAGATGACAGATGCCATGGCCATCGCCAAATGAATATATTGACAAATTGTACGTACACAGTTTGTGTGTGTGTGTGTGTGTGTGTGTGCAGTATTACTCACCAGTGAGTGAACATGGTGTTGTTAAGAAAAGCCTGACGATCAAATGTCGCAATATGAAATGTCTGGACTAATTTTGCTCTTTGTTTGTCATTTTATTTTTCTTCTCTTGCTTTAAGTTTTTTGTTGTTGAATGCATACTTTCCTTCCTGTTCATCAGCATTGGTTTCTGACAATTTCATGGCATTGTAACTATTGCACAACGAACATTGATCTTTCTTTGGTTTTAAAAATGAAACATTGTAATTCTCACAAAATAGTTTCCTGTATGAACACTGAGACACGGCTTTAATGTTGTTGTTTTTTGCTTTGCAGGCATCACCGTATAGCTGCCACATTTTTGTAATGCTAAGATTCTGTGCTCGATATTTTTTCTTTTTGTCTTTCCTGCAAACCGTGCATCCATTATTGGAAATGATTTTTGTGGTTATGCACAGACTTGGTAAAATAATTTGGTGTCTTGTTAGCAGATATTTGCTTTCCTTTCTAGTCATAGCCACAATAAATTATATGTCGTTTCTTCTTTATGGCACAGTCAACTGTCTTTTTACCAATACAAAATGTTTGAAGTAAAACGTTCCCACAATCGCGAATCTCTGTGTTATTTACAATCATTTGATACTAACGAGATGTCAACCTTTAACCTTTTGCACAGACTGGTGTCACCTCTTCCACCAACTGACAAATGTAATTTCTCTGAAGTTCAAAACAGCCTAAACTATAAAAATAATTGAACACTTCTTTTCTTTTTTCTTATTGAATTTTATCTTGGCATTTAAGTCTGCTGTTCTGTTTTGGTTTATTTCTTGTTTTCTAGTGCTCGTTTGTGTGCTGTCACTTTTGTTTGAGCTGCTAATGGCGAATGAGCTGTTAATGAAGAATGACTATGTAATTGTCGACAGTTTCTTTAATATGAACACACTCACACACGATGGCGATGGGTGTACGTCTCTATCGGTCTCCTGTTGAGTTCAACACAGCTGAATAAAAACAGTTCCAATCTGGTTGTACTGGTACTCGTGTTAGGTCATTGCCATGTAAGAATATATCAAGTCTGTCTCTGTGATATTTTCTAAATATGTCTTTGCCTGATGTTTTTCTTATAGATATATTCTTTGCATAAAGAATAGAAGTCATTCTTTTCTTTCTGTTGCTTTGTAAGTTAGTTATCTTTCTTTTCATCCATGTTTTTATTTTACTACATCAGATGATATTTGTTTTCTTGATACATTATTTTTCTTTTTTTAATGTTTTCTACTTCGTTTCCGTGATTTAGCTCTATTTTGAAGTCTCTGTAATTGAGATATTACACCCGTGGCGTAAGCATCACTACTGACAGGTTTGTCACTGTCACATGTGGTATTGTTGTTGCTATCAGTGAACTCGTTTCCTAACCTGAACTGTCAGGTAAACATAATTTTCTTTTCACAGGTCTGAGATTTCGCTGTTTTGTAATAGTACCATCATGTGGATTATGAATCTGTCATTTCAGCTGCGCCAATGAAATAATGTTATACAATAGAAACCGGAATACTGTCAAAACCGATCATATTTCATGGTCCCGAATTTACTCCTATTTAAACCATGTAATAAATACCTGATAATACCTGTCAATTCCGAAAACCGGATTGATTTTGCTTAGAAATGTTTAATCCTTTATTCATTAACCTGAAGAAAACACAACTTCAAGTCAACAATGCCGATTAGAAGTTCTGCTGTCCAGCATCCCGTTTTACGTCACGGATCACCGGTCTCAGACCAGACATCAGATTAGCAGACATCAGAGTAATTAATGCTTGATTGTTTTCAATTGTAGTCTGAACCGATACAACTTTTTCTCAGCTCCAAACATATACCAGTTACCTACGCATTATTGTTTCCACCTTTGAATTTGTTAATGATTTGTTGTTGTTGTTATTTTTGTTTTAATGTCAGTTCATCAACAAGAAAAATACATAATGGAATTAGGATACGGGGATATTATGAGCCCTGGTTGCCTCTTTGATGATCCGATTCCGAAAATATTCGATAATTTACGAGTTCGTTGCAGATCACATGTCAAGGGAAATAACTCTATATTCTAAAATAAAACCATCTAAAAAAAAAAAAAACCCTGTTCAAACCGGATAAATATTAGGTCACTGACATGAACGGGTTTAAGACAGTTTTTACTGTATTTTCATCCATAGAGGAATTACCCTTTATGTCTAAAGTGTCACTGCTAGGTGAATGGTTTTTAATAATACACCTTTCATCATCTGATTCATTTAGTGGTGTGTATGTTTCATTTCACTGTACAACTTATCCTGTAACTGGAAGCCTGCCATCTCTGTTTTTATTGTCATGTTCCAACATTTCTTCAGTGAAATGGAAAAGCGTTTCATTCTCCAAAAGCTGTATTTTTAGCTTAGCTCTCTTAACTACAGTTTTCACAAAGTCATCATTGTGTTCATGAGCTTGAACCAATGCACAGTATTCGGCATCAGTCCATTCATCTTCATTTGCCTGTGTAGACAAAAGTAATTCATAATTACAATCTAAATTGAAATTAGTATTATAATTATTATGAACTAACACCTTTAATTTTGAACATTTTATGATTATATTATTTATGTTTACTTGTCCGTGAATAATATGTATCGGACTTTCAGTTCAAATTAAATAAGGTTAATTATATACAGTGTTATGTATTCATAACGGCAATATATTGCAAATTAAAAAAAAAAAAAAAAAAAAAAAAAAAAAAAAAAAAAAAAAAAAAAAAAAAAAAAAAAAAAAAAAAAAAAACAACAACAAAAACAACGAAGAAACTAACAAAACACCCAACAATTGAAAGCCAATATAATTATTATGGAATTTATTTCGATAATGTCAACTGACCTTCAGATTAGCCATGCACAAGTCACAGTCAAAAGAAAAAAGTCTAGCCAATACAAAAACAACCGTCTGGAATAAGAGCATACAACTGAATTAACAATAGATAATAATGTTTTCTCCAAGGTCACATTCCACAGATGTTTCAAAGGAAATGGTTACCATACTCAATGATGCTAACGTTATCTTATCTATTTGACATAATTCCTGGAAACAGTAAAGCTATGTCTGACAAATGTGAGACTGTGGTGCTCTTACAAAACCTTGAGAAAATTTATAAAACAATGTTTATATAATAGCAATAATGCAGTTTTAAATCTCGGCTATCTTTCAGATTTTGTTAAATGTGAACGAGACTGTAGGCAAGGGGACTCACTTTAGAGTAGCTGTCTGCTGCTGTCAAACGTAATAGAGACGTTAAGGGAATAAACATCAATAATCAAGACTATTGTATTTTTCAGTATGCAAATGACACTAAATTTACTTTAAATGGATCAGAAGAAAGCTTGACTTGCTCAGGCCTTAAGATAAACACAGATAAATGTACGACATCATGGTTTGGTTCCACAGTAAACTCTAATGAGTAGTTATGCCCACACATTCCACTAAAATGGTCTAAAAAACCTTTTAAAATTATTGACATAATATCGAGGGCTTAATGTAGAAAGGTGCTAAGTGCAGTTTTCATAGTTTTGAGAT
>JAECMU010385450.1:14790-25898 GCA_016106625.1 Dracogyra subfuscus
TATATACACACATTGAAACCCCTGTATATTGGACACCCTTGGGACCAATAAAAAAGTCCGGTGTTAAAAGGAATCTGGCTTAGAGAGGTTCATTTATATACTGGTTTTTAAAAAGGACTCTGAGAAACGTCCGATTTTGAGGGTATTCCGGTTTACAGAGAGTCCAGTCTTGAGAGGTTTCACTGTATATGTCAGGGGTTTACCGGACACACAAAACGTGCATATTGGACGCAATAAAAATTGTTTGGACCCGCAAAAATAAACATTGGGACGCACAAAATAACTCACTGAACAATAGATTTTGTAGCTGTTATGGCTTCGATT
The DNA here is from genome assembly GCA_016106625.1 of Dracogyra subfuscus. Lineage (NCBI taxonomy): Eukaryota > Metazoa > Mollusca > Gastropoda > Neomphalida > Peltospiridae > Dracogyra > Dracogyra subfuscus. The sequence goes on from JAECMU010385450.1 coordinate 15,115, forward strand.
AAAAACCATACTACGAAACGCTTTAATGATTTTGTCACATACGCACGCAGATATAACGTTTTCGAAATGCCGGTACTTTAGAACCACATTACGCCTGATCTATAAATAGCTTTAATCTCTTTAAACCATCGTGTTACTTTCTGCTCCGCTTGAATATACTGGCTCGGTCATTTTCGGATTTTGACATTACAAACAATCAGGAAATTTCGGACGGTCTTTAACTGGTGTTTTTCAATATTCTATTTGCGTAATTTTCTGATTGTGTTTAAGACATTTTTTTCCAAATCGAGTGCCATATACGACTGGATACGCAACTTGCTTAACATATTAAGTTATAATAATAAAATTAGATTCCCTTTTCCGGAATGTTACGACAGTTATTGACCAAAAGTTTCCAACAATGATCAATACATCAAGTCGTACAGTTCTCTTAACTTCGAAAACTTCTTGAAGGTATTAATCACTGGTTTCCATGATCAGTTTCCAGATTTCACCGTTTTTGCTAAAGTAGCCCTCATTTTGCCTGTTTCGTCCGCACCGTGTGAGAGGAGGTTTTCTGTGCAAAATGCTATAAAGAACAGAGTGAGAAACCGATTGACGCCTGAAAGGCTCAACAGGCTAATGTTAGTTAAACTTGTTGGACCTGGTATTGAAACATTTAACTTCATAGCAGCTGCCAAAACCTTCAGTTCTTTAAAGGACAGAGTACATTAATTGGTCCTATCTACAAGTGCAACAAAAACGGAAACAGTTTATTGTGTTAATAAATAAACTTAAGGTAAAACAACAATGAACACATAAGTTTTGTTTTCTTTATTAATTCACATATTCATAATTTCATCGGTTATGCAGATATGCACTTGGCCACGGATACGGTTTTGTTGTACTGATTTCATCAGTACCACTGCTGTGGGACTCTTGATTTTCAGGTTGGGACCCCCAGTTTATAATCAGGTGAGTCCCAGGGACCCCCATTTTATCAAAGTCAAGTAAACCCCTGTATGTATGTATATATTTACACACACATTATAAATGTACTTGGATTTGAAAACAGGGCAAATAAAACATCTTTATCATCTCCATGACATAATTATTTTGTTAGTTTTGTTTCTGTTAAAAAAGTTTTAAACATTCCTGCATGTATTGGTGCTATGTAGCATTCAGAGTGCTATAGTTTAAATGTTGTTTTCCTTAATGTAATAAAAACCTGAATCTATTATTTCAGTGTCCATGTAAGAAGAACGGATAAAGTTGGAGTTGAGGCAGCTTTTCACAGTATAGAGGAATACATGACATATGTCGATGATTACTATGACAAACTTGAGGCTAGAAAGCCAGAATTATTAAATGTTCAAAGACGAGTTTACCTAGCGACAGATGATCCTAATTTACTGAAAGAAGCTAGAGAAAAGTAAGGACTTTTTATTCCATTTCACCAACAAAAGTTCACTAAAAAATTATATTACTGTAAAAAAGAACAGACAGAATAGCATATACTAATTTCATATTAAAAAACCCCTGATGTGAGTATATCTTTGTAAGCTTTGTAAACCTGAGGTAAATAATTCTTTATAAACATTTCATACCAAATACCTACTGTGAGTACATTTGTAGACATGTTATATCAAATACCAAGTCAGGCTGTCTACCAGAAGATAATTTGAGCATTTGTAATAAAAACAAAACAGACTATTAGGGGGTTATGAGTTTAAAATGTTTTGTATTTGGGCACTGCATTTCATGTTTTGACAACTGTTAAACAACAGTTCTCTTCCTATCATCTATAAAAAATTTTATAAGAATGTGTTCAAAATTTTCAAGATTTTAGGTTTTGTAATCTGTGTGCAGACATGTTATATCATGATATATCAATGAAACATAAAGTGTGAGTACATCTGTGTAGACCTGTTATATCATGATATATCAATGAAACATCTGGTGTGAGTACATCTGTGTAGACCTGTTATATCATGATATATCAATAAAACATCTAGTGTGAGTTCATCTGTGTAGACCTGTTATATGATGATATATCAATAAAACATCTAGTGTGAGTACATCTGTGTAGACATGTTGTATCATGTTATATCAGTGAAACATCTAGTGTGAGTACATCTGTATAGACATGTATCATGTTATATCAGTGAAACATCTAGTGTGAGTACAGCTGTGTAGACCTGTTATATCAATGAAACATCAAGTGTGAGTACATCTGTATAGATATGTTATATCATGTTATATCAATGAAACATCAAGTGTAAGTACATCTGTATAGACATGTTGTATCATGTTATATCAATGAAACATCAAGTGTGAGTACATCTGTGTAGATATGTTATATCATGTTATATCAATGAAACATCAAGTGTGAGTACATCTGTATAGACATGTTATATCATGATATATCAATGAAACATCTAGTGTGAGTACATCTGTATAGATATGTTATATCATGATATATCAATGAAACATCTAGTGTGAATACATCTGTATAGACATGTTGTATCATGTTATATACATGAAACATCTAGTGTGAGTACATCTGTGTAGACATGTTATATCATGATATATCAATGAAACATCTAGTGTGAATACATCTGTATAGACATGTTGTATCATGTTATATTAGTGAAACATAGTGTGAGTACATCTGTGTAGACATGTTATATCATGATATATCAATGAAACATCTAGTGTGAGTACATCTGTGTAGACATGTTGTATCATGATATATCAGTAAAACATCTAGTGTGAGTACATCTGTGTAGACATGTTATGATATATCAATGAAACATCTAGTGTGAGTACATATGTGTAGATATGTTATATCATGATATATCAATAAAACATCTAGTGTGAGTACATCTGTGTAGACATGTTATGAATTATGAATGAAACATCTAGTATGAGTACATCTGTGTAGATATGTTATATCATGATATATCAATGAAACATCAAGTGTGAGTACATCTGTGTAGACATGTTATATCATGCTATATCAATAAAACATATAGTGTGAGTACATCTGTGTAGACCTGTTATATCAATGAAACATCTGGTGTGAGTACACTGTGTAGTCCTGTTATATCATGTTATATCAATGATACATCTAGTGTGAATATATCTGTGTAGACATGTTATATCATGATATATCAATGAAACATCTAGTGTGAGTGCATCTGTGTAGACCTGTTATATCATGATATATCAATGAAACATCTAGTGTGAATATATCTGTGTAGACATGTTATATCATGTTATATCAATGAAACATCTAGTGTGAGTACATCTGTGTAGACCTGTTATATCATGATATATCAATGAAACATCTAGTGTGAGTACATCTGTATAGACCTGTTATATCATGATATATCAGTGAAACATCTAGTGTGAATATATCTGTGTAGACCTGTTATATCATGTTATATAAATGAAACATCTAGTGTGAGTACATCTGTGTAGACATGTTATATGATGATATATCAATGAAACATCTAGTGTGAGTACATCTGTGTAGACATGGTATACACTGTCATGTGCAGTTAAAAATATATCCTTATTTGTTTGTGCATTAAATTTTACAAGTATGACATAACACCCAATAGCCAGTGTATATTTTTGTGCTGGGGTTTTGTTAAACATTGATTGATTGATTGATCTTTTTCAGATTCAAGAAATATAAATTTATAAGTGACAATGATATATCTAAATCTGCGGGCCTAGGATCGCGGTACTCTGACAGTTCTTTAAGAGGCATCATTCTGGACATGCACTTTCTGTCTCTAACCGATTTCCTCGTGTGCACATTCTCATCACAGGTACAGACATATTGACATCCATATATGTTTAATATTTTATCTTTATTGTTCATTTAAATTTATAGTCTGTAATGTCCTCTTGTGGAGAGGCATTTATCAGCCCTTGAAATTCGGACAAGTTTGCAACGACAGTTAAGTGCCGTCACAAATACATTTTGCAACGGCACTATGGTGGCAATTTTAAAGAAAAGATTAATGCTGTCAAAATTCTTAATATATGATCCACTGTTGTAATAATATGCTAAAATATAACATCTCAACTTTACTTTCGTAAGCTTCTATACTGGAATAAACCAATTAATATTTATTGAGGAAACTGAGCTGCACACGATAATAAATTTATGTTTTTTTCTGGGATCTGTAATTGGACAGAGTTGAGAGAGAAATGCCTACAGACTTTTCACCACTCAGTTTGTGATAGCTTTTGTGATGGCATTGCCGATTGCCGTCGCGAATTTCGAGGGCTGATTTATCATTTCATTTATTAATGGAATAATAAAAAATATATATATAAGTAAGTTGCATCATAGTAAGATTTTAAGTCATTAATGTTTAAAACTTAGTTATTAAGGCTATAATGTTAAATTCAGGCTTCATAATTTAATATTAAGGGAGCCTTAAGACATTATGAAGGCATCAGCAATGCAATGTTTGTTTAAGTTTTAGTCATTGACTAGAATATCATCCATTCGTAATAACATGATAATTATTGACAGTCAAATAACTGTTTAATTATATACAAGTGGTTTTTTGGTTGTGTTTTTGTTTTTTGTTTTGTTATTTAATCTTTCTTACATGTAAAAGTTTGCAAATATGTTAGAGGGGCATGACTATGAATATTTGCCATAATATATATTAAGTTTTGTAATCATCACAGCAAATGCCAAGGAATTGACCATTGTCATGATTGCCACCTGGAATTTTAAATCCTGTAAGAATTGATTCTGATTATTATGTAATACTTTACAAAACAACTTAGAAAGATAATTACTAATTTAGTTACATTTTGCATTTAGTTACAAATGTATGTTCTATTTCAATTGTGGCATACTCTAAATATTGTTTTTGAAAACAGCATACTGTTAATAAATGTGAAGTTCATATTGACTGTTGTGGCTTTTGTTTGTGTTGCAGGTGTGTCGAGTAGCCTATGAGTTAATGCAGACCATCCATGGAGATGCATCCACTTATTTCAAGTCACTCGATGATGTGTACTATTTCGGAGGTCAGAATGCCCATAATATGATGGCATTAGAACACCATAAGCGCCAACATCCAGGGGAGATATCCATGGAAGTTGGAGACCTCATGGGCATTGCTGGCAATCACTGGAATGGATATTCCAAGGGAATTAATAGAAGAACATCACAAAATGGGCTTTATCCATCTTATAAGGTCACAAATGATATCACTGTAGTAAAAATGCCACTTTATCCAGAAGTGAAACCAGACAGCTGACGTCAGACAATGATTTAAATACTGTAATATATTTTTACAAAAGCAAAGTCCCGTTAGTAAAAGCTACAGTTTGACTGCACGTTGAGTGGAATTTTTCCAGACATAAAACTGAATGCAGCAGACAGTGTCAGAATTCAGCTACAATGGAAAGATTTTATTATCAACAAGCAGCCTTACCAATGTTTTTACTCACCCAGTCATTCGCACAGCTTCTGTTATTTTTACTGTAATTGTTTTTATGGAAACATTCACAAAGTGAAGATTTGCCTGTTAAGAATATATGAGTTACTTATATAAAATATTTTCAAATATAACAAAACCATATTAAAATGATTCATTACTGGCAAGTCAAATGCTTAAATTAGATTTTATCTTTGACATTGTCACCATGATTATGCCAAACCGAAGAATATGTGTGGTTCCAGTTACTTAAGTCAGACAATTTTGTGTAAGTAAACATTACATGTATTATTTTAATATTATTTAAATATTTTATATGTAGCAAGAGAGTAACGTTTTTGTTAAGGTTACCGTAGTTATATTTAATATATTTCTAAAAATTAATTTGACCATAAAATTAATATAGATGTATCCATAAGCCATGAAACACCAAGAAAAACTAACTCTAAATAGTCTTTAAATGGAAACGTTTATATATTTATATACATGTATCTTGTCTGACAAAGCAAATTAATGTTACAATAACCATTGAAAACAGATTGTCAGATGAATATTTAATATTAAATTGTCTTCAGTCATCTTAGTTATCTACATATTTTCATACCTATTTTTACTGTATTATGCACCCTTACGCTGAATTGGTTTTCAGAATACATAACGGTATGACAAACATTCTTCATGGAACTTTTTACGTTCTGTTTCGGTATTTTATATTATTTTAAAACATGGCTATGATAAACATCAAACCAAACTCACAAATAATGTTCAGTTGAATACTGTGCAGAAGTTTAAAAACCCAACATATGTTGGTGACATGGTCTGTCAGCAGTTGTTTTGGGAGTTTTAATGATTTTAATTAAAAACTAATTATATTAGAGTTGCAAAATTTGTCTAGGAATGGTCAGGTAGTCGGAATTACCACTATTCTTTTGTTTGGCCTAACAAACATAGAATTCCTATTTAAATTAATAATTATGATAATTGAAAACCCGATCATTTGATTATTGAAATTTTTTTATAATGTTTTTCAAAAAGCCAATATGTTATTTAATATGGAAAATACAACTTGAGAAATCCTCCATGAAATAAGAAGTCATGTTTTTATGATTATTACCCATCTTCATAACATTATTTTTATATCTTTCAATGTACATCTTTTTCAAGTTACATTGTCTGCAATATTTAGAATTGCATTGTCTGTGTGGTGCACATTAGGAAGCAAAATTTATACCATTGTGCTTAACATTTCATAAACTTGCAGCTTGATTCTTGATACAGTTTTAAAGTAAGTAAAATTAAAATGTAGATTGATAGATAATTTAATTCCAGCAAAACTCATCTTGTATATATGTTTGTATTCTGTTTTTTGTTCGGGTATCAAGGGCTGCATTTAATCAGCTTTTTTATCTTCCATGCATATAACTAAATATATTTATATTGCTAAAACACCTGTGATTAAGAAAAACAGGATTATAAATTTATAAAAATATAACTATTATAGTTCTCCTAAAATGATTATGTTAAAAATGTTGTTGTTTGTTTTGGGTTTTTTGAGGTTTTATTTTTGTAATTTTTTATTTTATTTTTGTCTCGCCTTTCTAAGGTGAGATATTGGCATTACTTTTATGATGGTGTCAGCTGTTACAACGGCATCAACTTTGTGTTAAACTTTAATGTTAACGTTTCACATTTACATCAGTTTCTCACAAACTGTAAGCCGTAAGTCAATCAAACTTGGTTTATAGTTGCACCTATTGATTTTTATTATAATGCACCAGAACATTTACGGTAGTGAGACATTTAATTCCACGGAATTCCTCTTTAAATATTTTATTTGAATTCATTAATGGCAATGGTATAGAGTCCTACGACTCATAGTTAAGATGTAAATCTACAATGTTCATGAACAGTGTTAATATAAACAAAACACACCAAGTATTAATCTAGTTCATGTAATTTAGCAGATAGGCCTAGCAGTGTTTTTTGTTCAGTACAACATATTATTTTAAATTTTATTTTCTGAAACATATATTATTTAAATTTTGGGGTATGAGAGCAGCTTAACAAATTAAGATACACATGTTCCTATATTTAAAATTAGAGAGATTTCTAAATAGATACAGTTATAGTTACAAATAATATGTTTAGGAACCAGCAGTAATATTAGGATCACAGGTGCCATTCATCCAAAGAAAAGAAAGTTGTGAATAGGATTTAGCTTTATTTCAGTTATACATAACTAATACAGTAGTACATTTTTATAATTGTTAAATTGTAATGTCTTTGTTTTATGCATTAATGTTCACCCCAGTAAAACCCTGTTCTGCTGAAAAAAATGAATTCCTCTTATGTACATGTATTGATTGTACAGAGATTTCTGAGAGAAGTTAAGAAAGAATGTATTGAAAGAGATAAATGTGTGCTACATTTGTAGAGGAATGGTCACACTATATATCTATTTATCATGCAACCAAGCTTCCAGTTACCTGCTAACACCTAAATGATAATCTGGAGTGTTATATAGTCAATGTATGTGTTATCTAGTCATTAGGAAATGAATTCTGCACATGACAAGTCTACATCCCACCTAATTTAACGAACATTACCGGTAATTTCCAGCAAAACAATATTGAACTACATAAATAAACCTTTTATATTTACAGTACCATTAGAATACTTTTTATTTTTCAAATGTCCCACTTTAAATGTCAGTGCTTTAAAGTAAACCTTTAAATGACAAAACAAGTGGTTTCGCGTCGATGTTTATGACACATTGATAGCGGAAAGTATCTGCGCATGATCAAACTCTTTCCGGTGGAAGTTGATTTGTTTTGTAAACATTCCAAAGTCTGATGTCTAGGATGTATATCTGTGATGTATTTACGCCAGCAGCTGTTAGTGAGGGAATCGTGTGTTTATTTTTTTAAAATGAAAAACAGTCAAAGTATGGTTAAAAAGGGTTGCATAATAAAAAAAATACCAGGTTACTACGATTTGATATCGTAGTTATTTGGCTCCATGCGATAACGGTGTAACAGGCGTGCTGAAGCTCGCCTGTTACCCTATTATCTAAACCTCGCCAAATAACAACGATATCAAAATGTAGTAACCTGGTATTCTATATGTACACACATCTGGTAATTAATTAATGTGACATATGTAATTGTGGCCATTTCATGTATGGTTATATACAGAATGTGCTCTGTACCCAGGGGATATTGGACAAGATTTGCAGAATGTAACCCTGTTGTTACATCGGTATTTAATGTATTCTAATTAAAAAGACAAAAATACACCTGAAAATGTGCAGTAATTAACTATGGAGCTGAAATCACACTGATATGCTTCTCATAAGTGATATATTCATGCCATCTTGGTAAATACAGAATATCTAAAAGCTCTTAATATCGGATTTAAACCCTGTTGACATGGATATCTGCTTCTACATGTATAGACAACACTTTTTTTTTTATACCATGGAATTTACTACAAGTTATTTATTTCTGAGCTGATTGAATTGTAACTTCCACACAAAATAGTATTATTTTGTTGTTTCCAAAACACTTTCACCTTTCTTCTAACGTCAAACCAAATTGAAGTTATTAACAAAGCAAAACATTTTGGTTTTCATACATAACAGGTAGTACTTTGTCAATTTCCAGGTGTATAGTTGTCATGTTTTGAAATTGAGCATTTATTCATAACAGAATTGCTAACTTGTATTTTATCATATGTTTTACCATATAGTTGATTATCATACAAAATGCAAAGAACATAGTAGATTAACATAATTATCCTTTAATGTGTTATGTTTTAGTAGCCATAGTAACAGTTTATTTATCTGTGCTCCTTCCACACTGACAGTTTATCATGAAATCACTTCTTTTTCTTTTTCTTTTGCAGGATAGCATTTTACTGGGGTGATGTCAATATATCATTGTATTCAAATACACTACTTTGGTGCAAAACACTGACAGTATTGAACAGAATAAAGTAATGGTTGTTTTGACTACAGTGGCGGATCTAGGGGGGAGCCCCAGGGGCCCGGGCCCCCCCTAAATTTTGCGACAGTTATAATTTTATTATATTTCTTAAACGTCCTACCTATTCATTCAAAGATACAAATGAAATACAATGTGTTTTTAAAACAAACTTTACTTTTTATATCATTGGGGCCCCCCCTAAATGGATTTTCTGGATCCGCCACTGGACTAGATAGGTTGTCTATAGTGCGAAAGCATCTGGTTTGAAGTCTACACTGTTAAAATGTTGTATAAGAGCTCAATGAATTCATTTGTGGCATTTGTTTTTCTTTCATAGAATAACATAATATCCATTAGCTTCTCATAATCTTTTCAATGTTAAATTAATTATTATATTTTAATCATCCCCACAAACATACGCAAAACCAATGTTGGGGGCTATGAATCAGTGTTTGACATTTTATATATATATATATATGTGGTATTAGTTTCTGATGTTGATGTTTGTGGTTATTTTTTAAAGTTGAATTAAAATTCTGAATGTTGCAAAGTAGCTATAAAATCCAGTTGTAATAACCCAGTTTATTATGACAAATATCACAGAGTATTTTTGACATTCTACACTAGTTACTTATGATTTTCAACAAGGAAGCTTTAATATCATGTTAATATATTTGGCCAAAACAACTCATTAGATTGAATCAGCCTGGGTTGTTCTAAATAACAACTCTCGCTATGCAATCATGTTTATTGTTGACAGTCTCTCCGTTAAGTGTTTACATCAGCCAGTACCATAATTGTAGGTTGGTAATAAATAAAATACTACCCCTTTTCCCGCTAGTTTAATTATAAATTAATATAATTTTTATGAACTGTTTCACAGAGAAGTAATTGTGATTGAGACAAGCTCGGGTCTATTGTATTTCCCACTCTTGGATTCACTCTGTTGTAACTTTATTCAAATGTGTCACAGGTTTGTAGATTAACCTATATAGACGTACAGGCTATCATTTGTGTAGGAGGCTAGGCTCAGCTGGCTTTTGTCTGAATCTGGATAATAAAATTTATTCATATTAGTGTTGCTACCAGACAACTATATATGGTTGCAAATGAATCACTACGCATTTGTTTTACATGGATTGCAAATCATTTTGAGGGTAGAAGTATGGAAATACACAGTAAAAAAGTCTCCGGTTAGCACATTGTGCCCAAATATCTCTATAATTTTTGCCCAAATTAGTGGTTTTGGGCCAGCACTAGTAACTGCCCTCCTGCTCCCCCCTTTTTTTTTTCCCCTGCTCCCCTGTTTTGTACACTTATGTTAACCAAACTTAGTGTTTATTTT
>JAECMU010385474.1:0-10384 GCA_016106625.1 Dracogyra subfuscus
GTGGGGGCTCTACCACTAGGCTACATCCTACATGACCAGTGTCATTTTATATTCAAAATCCACAATGTTCTTGTATTGACCCTACAGCAGTGTATTGTGGTTGCCTACTCTAAATGGTGTAATTTGGCTTGTTATATACTGGATGGCTTTGTAATGAGATGACAATTAAGGTGTCACTGAATCTAGACGAAATGCAGAAATCTAGTACTATGGGCCGACAGAGCAAGGGTGAACAGTCTCGAGTTTATAGTCTGAGATATTGATTTTTGTTTTGTGTAACAAATAATAAACATGACAGGAAAAGGGTTGGTGAGAAAGGAAAATAATGTTTGCTTAATGACGCCTCAGAGCATGTTGAACTGTGGTTATCAGGTGGCTGTTGACATATGGCTGTTGACACTTCAAGTGACAGAGAGAGAGAGAGAGAGAGAGACTGACAGACACACACAGACATATAGAGAGTAAGAAGAAAAGAAATGTTTTATTTAACAATGCACTCAACACATTTTATTTATGGTTATATGGTGTCAGACATATGGTTAAGGATCACAGCTGTTGTCACTTTATGTGCTCTTCTTTTCGATTAGCAGCAAGAGATCTTTTATATGCACCATCCCACAGCCTTTGATATACCAGTCTGTGTGCACTGGCTGGAGCGAGAAATAGCCCAATGGGCCCACTGATGGGGACATACAGAGAGAGAAAAAAAAACTTAAAGAGAAAATGAAAAAGTGAAGTTAGTTAGATGGAGGAAGGTGAGATAGGGAAGGAGATAGAACAAGAGAAAAGGGTTGGAAAGAGATATTTTATATGCACTTTCCCAAAGACAGGGCAGCACGTACCACCACTTTTGATATATATAAGTCGTGGGGCACTGGTTGAGTTAATGTCTTAAAAACCACAATTTATCAATTAAGGATATGATAATAAATACTATTTTATTGCTATATCTAAATGTTAGGCAATAAAAGCTAACTCACTAGTTACAATGACATAACACAGCATGTGACTTCCCTGACACGAAACAAAGCCAACATTACAGACATCATATGACATTTACCTTGGAGGGGAGAGCATCCTTCATTTTAATCTCCATGGTAGTGACATCCTGTGGCAGGTCCGTGGAGGACCCTTGGGGCACACAGAGACAGGTGAGTGACAGGGCCGAGATGTACAGAGCCAACAGGTGAACTCCGACTGCATCCATCTTGTGAAAATGAGCTGCTTTAGTACTCAATCACTGATGAGTCGAGGAATGTTTTAATCCCACTCACTTCCTACTCAAGGTGGTCAGTGTGGGGTCTTGTTCGTGGTCGATATCTGTAATCACAAAACAAGCAATTTCATTTAATTTAATTTTTAACTACTCGTTTTTTGGTGGTGTTTTTTTAAGTAATATCATCTAACCCAGATGCTTCTTATGGTATACCAATGCAAGAAATGGACAATTATTTGTTTGTCCGAGATGATAACCATATACTATGTGTGAATGAATCAAATTAAGCCCACAGCTAAGTTTGATGGAAAATGGCAGGCATGTGGCATGGATGACCACAAGATAATAGCACATATGGTTAGAACTTAGTGATACAGGGACTGAGATGTGGAGGTGGACAGCAAAATAAAATAAAATTTAGGTGGAGCTGCCACACCAGGAAAACAAGAAAGAAAAAGGAAATTGAAGAATAGAAAGGATTAAAAACAATAATACTTTATTTTATATATATACTGTATATATAATAAAATAAAATTGGACTCATGACATCTGTTAGTGTTAGAGATGTTTTTCTGTTTAGTTATAAAACTAAAACAGTATACAGCCATTTGCTTAGTTTTCTCTTTGATATTGTACGTCATATGGGATCCAACCTGTTTATTTTGTGACCACAGGTTTGTTTGTGTTTTGAATTAGTAACTGTAAAAGATATAACAGGATGGATCCGAGCCTACCGGTAATTACCCAAACAATTGTGGAGAATAACTAACTGATCAATATTCTATAATCAAGACCACTGATCACTATCTGCATGGCAACTAATCCACATATAGATTGCCAAGGAAAATGAACACAACATTGATATTATCAATACATTATGTAGTTATCAAGCTGAAAAATCTGCTGTTTATTTTTATGGGGGTGGGGGGCAATATACTCAGGGTGGATATGAATGAAAATCTAGGAATTATTTCTGACGTAAAATATTTGGTAATTCTAACATATAGTATGATATACTGGAAGTCTTAGAGGAAACTTGCTACATGTTTCCATTAGCAACAAGGGATCTTTTACCAGAGACCGGTCAGAAAATACCATGGCCTTTTATATACCAGTCATGTGATACTGGCTAGGATGTGAAAAAAAGAAGAGTAAAGAGTAAAGTTTGTTTTATTAACGACACCACTAGAGCATATTGATTTTTTATCTTATCATCGGCTATTAGATGTCAAACATATGGTCATTCTGATACTGTTTTTAGAGGAAACCCACTGTGGCAACAGACTATTCTTTTATGACACGCAGAAAGGGATCTTTTATTTGCGCTTCCCACAGGCAGGATAGCACAAACCATGGCCTTTGTTTAACTAGTTATGGATCACTGGTCTGTGCAAGTGGTTTACACCTACCCAATGAACCGTGTGGAATACTCACTCAGGGTTTGGAGTCGGTATCTAGATCAAACATTGCATATCTCGACTGGTACCTCTCAGCCTGCAGATCGATGGCCTAACCACAATGTCACCGAGGCTGGTCAGTGGGTGTGAAAAAACCCAATCAGAGAACCGGTCCACTGAGGAGATTTGATCCTGCGACCAAAGCACCTCAGGCGAGAACTCTACCGACTAAGCTAAATGCTGCCCCAAGTATAAAATGACCTGGGGTATAAAAGGTACAATATGTGCTGATAAATAATGTTGGTTGTTTTTTTTACCTTTATTAACAAGATGGATTACTAAAATACATATAGCACTCTACATTAACTCAACAAACACTTGCCCCACACTAATAATTATTTTAAAAGAGTTGATCAATATTTAAGTTGTGTCTGACTAGGCAGCATCAAATTAATGAAGAAATTATTGTTTTGTCAATTATAATACATTATAAGTACGGTTATATCGGCGTCGGACATATGGTTATGTCGAGATAAAACTCCAGTGGTTAGCTGACGGGGATCGATCCTAGACCGACCGCTCATCAGGCGGGCACTGTACCACTGGGCTATGCTACCCACGTTTTGTCAATTAGTTTCCAGTTGTCTGCTTATCCATTCCCAAAACCACTTGTCCCTGGCAAATGAAGGAGGGAAGGAAGGAAATGTTTTATTTAATGACACACTCAACAAACTTTATTTACGGTTATATGGCATCAGATATATGGTTAAGGACCACATAGATATATAGAAAAGAAACCCGCTGACGCCACTGCATGGGCTACTTGTTCTGTTTAGCAACAAAGGATCTTTTATATGAACTATCCCACTGACAGGATATTACATACCACAACCTTTGTTACACCAGTTGTGGAGCACTGGTTGGAACAAGATACATCCCGCCCCTCCCCTCCCGGCAAATGAACAACCCTAAGTAATGTAGAGTTATGACAGATATAAACAAAGGCTTTCAATTTAAAAAATTCATAAATTTGGTGAATTGAAAAGTGACCTTTTCTTACTAAATTTTAATCTTAAAGTAAATGCTAAGCACTCATGAACCAGAGGCTAGTTGTCCAAAAATTAGTTAGCGTAACCAGGTGTTAACAAAATCTTTCTAAACCAAGGACTGAATCCATACAAACAACAATTGAAAAAAAAAAAGAATGTTGAAACGTGATTTAAAACTTGTAACCAAAAGCATGAATACATAATGAAATCTAAAGTTTATTTTACATATGTACAAAAATAATTAAAAGGAAAATATTAACAAACCAAGAGTTATTTTAACAAAATGTGCTCTGATATTCATAAAGCTTGTTGCATATTTTGATTGACGAATGCCTCGTGCTTCCTGTAAATTTTGAGCGTTAATATCAGTCCACAAAATGACTGTATTATAAAGTAAACTCTTATAGTGTTATATTAATGTGATGAAAAACTTACATGAAAGCAGTACACTGAAAGTCTAGACCTGAAGTAAAGTGTCAGCCTATACTGACTTATTGTTATGCACCTGTATGGAGATACAGGTGTCTACATGAAGGTACGACACACACACAACTCAACACCTGTTTCATTCATGTGTACGTGACTTTGTGAACATCACAATCTCACTATGCAGTCCAGTCCATTTTACTTCAGGAAGGAAGGAAATGTTTTATTTAACAACGCACTCAACACATTTTATTTACGGTTATATGGCGTCAGACATATGGCAGGGTTTTATTTCTGAAATTTGACTTGACTCCCATGGTTTTCAACTTGGGAATTTTTGCGTTGTTTTACAAAATAATTGGGAATTTTGTGTTCCCTTTCAAAATCTTGTTAAAAGCCACAAAAATATTGATTGTTGTTTATTCTTATCGAAAGCGATCAATGATTTAATAAAAAGCAATAAAAAAAAGCTTCAAGAATATTAAAGGAAACAAATACAAATTGGGACGTTTTAGCATTCATATTGGGATTTTTTTAAACTCCAAATTGAAAAAAAAAAAAAAGACATAGCCTTGGGGAATGGTGCCGATATTCGGAGTCTAGCAACATAGGTGATAAAACCATGTATGGTTAAGGACCACACAGATATTGAGAGAGGAAACCCGCTGTCACCACTTCATGGGCTACTCTTTTTTTATTAGCAGCAAGGGATCTTTATTTGCGCTTCCCACAGGCAGGACAGCACAAACCATGGCCTTTGTTTAACCAGTTATGGATCACTGGTAGGTGCAAGTGGTTTACACCTACCCATTATGCCTTGCGGAGCACTCACTCAGAGTTTGGAGTTGGTATCTGGATTAAAAATCCCATGCCTCGACTGAGATCTGAACCCAGTACCTACTAGACTGTTAACCGATGGCCTAACCACGACGCCACCGAGGCTGATATTTTACTTCAGATACATGTATAATAGCAGATACATGTACATTAACAAAAGACCTACGTCTAAATTAATACCTGTAGGTATGTTCAAATTAATATAATATCAGATACATGTACATTACCTGTAGGTATGTCCAAATTAATGTTAAAAAAGGTTTTTGAATTAAACAAAATAATAATAATAATAAAAAGAAGCCGATTTTAATTGCTGGTAATATGTTAAAGAAATTATATGACTGGAACATTTTATTAAAATTTTAATTAGTAACAGTTGCCATCAACCATCAACTGAAAGTTGATTAGTAAAGTCATACTAGAATTATGTAGTTGGGGGAGGGGGGCGATGGATTAAGTTAGTAATGGGGAATCTAAAAATGTGAAAAATGTCTTGCAATTGTTTTCCAGACATTTAAATTATCAGAATATTAAAATGGTATTTGCATGTACATGTAAGACTGCTCTAAAGAGCACATACAAAACGTAATTCACTGAAAGTTTGTTTTGTTTAACGACACCACTAGAGCACATTGATTTATTAATCATAGACTATTGAATGTCTAACATATGGTCATTTTTGAAAGTCATATAGAGGAAAGCCGTTACATGTTTTCATTAGTAGCAAGGGATCTTTTATATTCACCATCCCACAAACAGGATAGCACATATCACAGCCTTTAATATACCAGTCGCTGTGCACTGGCTGGAAAGAGAAATAGCCCAATCCCTCCCCACCCCCAAAGGGATAGATCCCAAAACGACCGAGCATCAAGTGAGCACTTTACCACTGAGCTATATCCTGCCCCTCCCCCCCACCCTCCGCTAATGAACATGTATACCAAACATAATTCACTGAAGTATGTGGGTTGTTTTGCTATCACCAGCCTGTTGACACACTTTTAGAACAGGATGGGCTTATGTACACAAACACTGATATCACCACAGTCATTTAGTGGAACAGGCTGTCCCGATCCTATAGTACACATACACACGTATATTAATTAATTATACAAACATGCTTCTTCTTTTGAATTTTTTTAGTTTTTAGTTTTTTGTTATTTTATTACTGATATCCCATTTGCAATATGGCAGTAAGCCTGTCACAGTGTCAATAATAATTTTTTTGTTTTATAATAATCAAATCAACAAAATTTTAAATTTTACAAAATTAAATATCTTGCCCAACAAACTTATTTGCACTGTTTGTAGTTGAACCAATGAAAATGGATGTTTCAAAAAATTAAATTAAAGTAAAGTAAATTTTTAATAAAAAAATATTTCTAATGTACTAATAAAATAATTAATACCCAGGCAGTGTTTCTATCAGAAATAAGTTTTTGGTATGACGCTATGGAATGACGAACACCCAGAAATGATCTCCCCCTTAGAGGTCACGTCATCACTATACACCCTAGAGTCTCACTTTAAACAGCTATTCAGTAGTGTGATTTGAAGCCACTGGTTGTATAAAATTACTTTGTCCACCTCCGATAGAATGTTTTATTTAACGACGCACTCAACATATTTTATTTACGGTTATATATGGCATTAGGCTGCTATATAGGCATATGGTTAAGGACCATACAGATATTCAATATTGAGAGAAGAAACCTGCTGTTGCCACTTTGTAGGCCACTCTTTTCGATTATATATTATTCTTATATATGCAACATCCCACAAACAGGGTAGTACACACCATGGCTTTTGATATACCAGTCATGGTGCACTGGCTGAAACGAAAAATAGCCCAATGGGCCCACCGGCAGGGATCGATTCCAGACCGACTGTGCACTGAGCGAGCTCTTTACCACTGGGCTATGTTCAGCCCTGTCTATAGGAAAGTGCATATAAAAATGATCTGCGGGCAGCATAGCCCAGTGCCCGCCTGATGCGCGGTCGGTCTAGGATCGATCCCCGTCAGCTAACCACTGGGTTTTTTCT
Organism: Dracogyra subfuscus; assembly: GCA_016106625.1. Lineage (NCBI taxonomy): Eukaryota > Metazoa > Mollusca > Gastropoda > Neomphalida > Peltospiridae > Dracogyra > Dracogyra subfuscus. The sequence goes on from JAECMU010385474.1 coordinate 6,969, forward strand.
CTACATAACCATATGTCCGACGCCGATATAACCGTAATTAAAATGTATTGAGTGCGTCGTTAAAAAACCCAAAACAACAACAATAATAAAAACAATCTGTTGCTGCTTACGGAAATATGTACATAACAGATGAAGGTTTCACTCAAATACAAGAATTACCAAATGTTTGACATTCAACAACTGAAGATTAATTTATCAATACGCTTTAAATGTCATTAAACAATAATTAACTTTCAACGTTTACTGATCATATCATGTGGGTATATTACCCATTTATGGTTCAAATTTCAAGGATGTAGGTTGAAAGCCTTACATGTAGAGACAGAACCAAAACTGCATGTTGAAAGATCACTATGCCTCATTGAATGAATGAATGAATATTCAACGACACCCCAGCACGAAAAATACATACTATTCGGTGTCCAACTATAGTAAAGACAACAATAATGTGAATGTCTCATTGATGACACATCTGTTGGTTAAATACCAGCTAACAAGTACAGGCACCCTGTCACTGTCAGCTTCTGATTCAAAATTATTTCTACTGGGAAGCCTCCGATACCACAGATTAATCTAAGATGTTTTGCAAAGAGTGTTCACTGTTTAGTGAGGGTGACAAAGCCACCACGGAAGCCTGTGTTACTGATACAAACAGAAAGACTGGTTTTACATATTTTAAACTATCTTATCAAAAAGATTAAATACACTAAATCAACACAGGAACGGGTCAGTGACGGTGTGTGAACAGGATGGGAGGACACATAGGTCACCTCTTTAAGTAAACTGAGATAAGATATATCAAACTTGTTCAGCTTTTTGACATCATATTTTTTTACATGTAATTATAATTCTCAATATTTCATCAGTCTAATACAAACTTTTTTAAGTTTTCATTTCAGGAGTTAAATCATTTCAATGAATTGTGTATAGTAAGTTTAAAACATGGTGGTATAATTTCTATTTTCAGTACATTTCATACATGTAAACATGTATTTAAAGGGACATACTCTAGTTTCAGTTCATGAAAATTAACATTAAGTTTAGTTTAATTTACAAACCTGTAACACATTAAGTCATTTTGATAAAGTTACAATTGAGTGAAACATGAGTCTTTGACTTTGAAATGGTGAAATACCATCTAAAATAGAATAAAACTCGACTACATAACTGTTACTTTTCAGAGACAGTGTGTGAACAGGATGGGAGGACACATAGGTCACCCCTTTAAGTAAACTGAGAAAGTAAACTGAGATAAGATATATCAAACTTATTCAGCTTTCTGACATCATATTTTTTGACATGTAATTATAATTCTCAATATTTCATCACGCTAATACAAACTTTTTAAAGTTTTCATTTCAGGAGTTAAATTATTTCAATGACCTGTGTATAATAAGTTTAAAACATAGCGGTATAATTTCTATTTTCAGTACTCGATCCCCATCAGCTAACCACTGGGTTTTTTCTCTCGACATAACCAATGTCCGACGCCGATATAATCGTACTTATAATGTGTTGAGTGCATCGTTAAACAAAAAAACAAAAAAACAATTTCAGTACATTTCATACATGTACTTAAAGGTGCCATGTCAAAGTTGACACAACAATATTTTGTTATTTTTACATTTATTTGTAATAAATTACTACAAATTAATCAATCCCTTGCATAATCTTTCCATAATTAATTCAAGAATAAATAATGTTTAAGTCTTGTATTGGATGACAAGGGAGGTTTTCTGAATAATTTGTGGTTACATATAGCATGGCCATCATCTTTGTTTCTTTGTCAGATGTCTGCAAAGAGGTATGGATAATATTTAGTGTCTTGAATGTAAATGCATAAAACAGACACATCACTAGTTAATGTGTGTGACAATTAATGTGTATGACAATCTTTCAAAATCCCCTAAAACAAATCTGTTTCTACTAGTAAATGGAATTATTTGGTTGTAAATTGTTATAGGCATATACATGTACACATGTAACAGACTTTATGTTTCAAAACAAAAATTCATAATTGATGATTTTTTTTTGTACATTTCATACATGTATGTACTTGATGAGTCCTATGTCAAAGTTGAAACTGCAACATATTATTATTTTCACATTTTGAATAAATTTCACCATAAATATTTTTGGTGGGGATCGCAACTTTGAGATAGCACCTTTAACAACAAAATACACCTAACTCCTAATAACCGACGCCCTGTAGTATACCCAAACAATGTACATAATAAATATTGATAAAGTGAACTGTAGTGTTATGAAAAAGCTATTCAAATCAGTCTCAATGGACATCAAATTAATTCATAATTATACTTGTAGTTTGTGTAGTTAGTTATAACTTGTACCATGTTCTTTTATTTCTGAACCCAAGACATTAAAGCTATGACTGGTGCATGGCAACATGTAATCTTGAACTACCTTCTTGTAATTTGTATGCATGCCCTTTCCCAGATGTGTACCCATGCATATCTGTTTCTGTACAAATCTTTTCAAGCCAGCATGGTAGATCTTATCAGGCAGTGATGCGTTAACACTTGAAAGTATTAGATAGGTGTTATTGGGTCACAGGAAACGTATACGTGGTTGCATGATAAATACATGTATCATATAACATGTATCATATATATCCAATAAAATTTAATGTTAAAAATTTTATGTGATATTTTTCACATCAAATACTATCAGAATTTGAAATCTTTGCAAATATAATGCAAATTAATCAAAAAGTTAAAGGGTTTTTTTCTTTGAGTACAATGATTTATTAACTAGGAACATTTTGTTCAGTATCACATTGCGATTCGCTCTGGCCTCTGCAAGGTTTACAGATTGCTGCACAATTACAAACAGTAGTTGCTAATCAATTTTCAGTTGACAAGAAATAAGGTTTTAAAAACACAATGTTCCCTGATTAATTATCAGTTATTGGATGTAAAACATTTTGTAATTCTGATATCATAGTCTAAGAGAAACTCACTACATTTGTTTTCTATTAGTAGCAAGGGATCCTTTTTATATGCACCATCTCACAGAGAGGACAGAACTGTACACCACACAACCTTTGATATACCAGTCATGAGACACTGGCTGGAATAAGAAATAACCCAATGGGCCCACCAACAGAGATCGATCACAGAACAACTACACACTGGTCTATGTCCTGCCAGTGTCTGCGCTTAACTTTTTTTTTTAGTTGCCATCCGGGCAAGTGGTGATAACACTTTCACTAGCCCGGATCTATTTCCACTAGCCCGAATAATATTTTCTAAAAAAGACTACAATATTGCAACAGATTATAAGAGAAAACATTTATTTTGAGTATTATCCTGAACTCAACCAACACACTCTTGAAATAAATAACACCCCACCCCATCTCAATGAAATAATAATAATTAAAAAGCCCTAAAATATAA
>JAECMU010385487.1:0-14434 GCA_016106625.1 Dracogyra subfuscus
GGTTACTGAATCAATCTTGCAAAATAACCTATAAATACACTATTTGTCAATTATCAACTAATATCAGGTTCCACTGTTGCTAAACAAGCATCTTTCAATCCAGAATAACCTGTTAATGAACTATGGATAGGCACCGGTCTATCATAGTGTCACTACATATGAAATCATTGTTTTTAATGAAGTAATAGCCATGCATTTGTAAAAGGAACTACCAAAGAACATATAAAGGCTCACCTTGGTAATTATTTTAGACCATAATTTTACCGTTAGCTACTTTAGGCACTTAAGGTGATCTTAGGGCTATGATCGCTTCGTGGAACGGGCCCTGATATTTAACTTTGATTGGTTAATGGTAGTAATCTTGGGGATGTTTTTTTTAAAGAATCTTTGGTATAATTTTGTTTTATTTTTACCAGAATCATTATTCTCGAACTACATCATCAAATAGATACCTATCACATGTAAATACACAGTTGCTAGCATAAAGTTGTAAAATATAAATTAATTTCGGCTAAGGGCTTCTAGAATATGGAATCACAATTCCTGTGGTTACTAGTTTTTACTTTTAGGTTACAAAACAATTAATCTGACCACACCCAACAAAAATTAGCGGAGGATCCAGAAAATACATTCCAGTGACCCTTTTCACCAGTTAATTAAACTATTCTTAATAGTTAACTTTATAATAAAGTAAAGTTTTGTCAAGCTGTTATCAAATATCAGGACATTACTGTAAGTATATTTTCATTTGCAATAAAGGCTATTTTAATTTTATAGAAATTATTGAAAATCTTGTATTAAAATAGCTTTTTGGCTTAAACGAAAAGGTACTAAGAGTTAACTCCCTTGAAACATCATGTAATTCAAGCAACTTTGGCACAAGCACAGATTAGTGTTTTGAAGCATCTAAACTGGTGCATCAGGAAGGAAGGAAGGAAATGTTTTATGTACGATGCACTCAACACATTTTATTTACGCTTATATGGCGTTAGACATATGGTTAAGAACCACACAGATATTGAGAGAGGAAACCTGCTGTCAGCACTTAATAGGATACACTTTTAGATTAGCAGTAAGGGATCTTTTATATGCGCCATACCACAGACAGGACAGTACATATCACAGCCTTTTTTACACCAGTTGTGGAGCACTGGCTGGAACGAGAAATAGCCCAATGGGCCCACTGACGGGGATCGATCTTAGACTAACCGCACATCAAGTGAACACTTTACCACTGGGCTACATCCCGTCCCCTGGTGCATTAGAGACATGCCTTAAAATTCTCTTCCATGATAAAAGAGAAAAGTTTTTAAAGCTATACTGAATTAGCTTCAATCTTTCATATCAACCAAATCTAAATTCTCCAAAGAACTGATGCTTTGGACCAGCTTGTGTCAAATCTCTTAACAACTGGAGCTCCCATGGTACACTTAAACATCCCATAACAAACTGTTAGCTGCCACAGACACTGTTAGCTGCCACAGACACTCTCAGCAAAGGACTTCATCATCCCTTTGTCTAGAGACAGATGGCTACCAGTCTACAGACAACTAAACACTTAATTAACTCTGGTCATTATCTGTGAGGGATTCCATCACAAAATTGCCTGGTGGTCGATACATCTAAACTTTCAAAAAAAAGAAATAAAGAAATGTTTTATTCAACGACACACGCAACACATTTTATTTACGGTTATATGGCGTCAGACATATGGTTAAGGACCACACAGATTTTGAGAGGAAACCCGCTGTTGCCACTTCATGGACTACTCTTTCCAAATGGCAGCAAAGGATCTTTTATTTGCACTTCCCACAGACAGGATAGCACAAACCATGGCCTTTGTTGAACCAGTTATGGATCACTGGTTGGTGCAAGTGGTTTACACCTACCCAATGAGCCTTGCGGAGCACTCACTCAGAGTTTGGAGTCGGTATCTGGATTAAAAATCCCATGCCTTGACTGGCATCTGAACCCAGTACCTACCAGCCTGTAGACCGGTGGCCTAACCACTTCGCCACCGAGGCCGGTATCTCTAAAATTTCATTACAATATAATACTTGTGTGGTACTTGGTGACCCTCTGTAATGAAATTTCTCATGATCCTCATGAACCTTAATCTGAATCATCTGTAAGGGTCTCTATCAACTATCGGACTAGACACACTGGTGCAGATTTTGGGTTCATAAATAACTGGTACACTGCTCATCTGAGCCATCAATATAAGTAACATGTCACACAAGCTCACAATATTCAACAAAGATTTTTTTTCTTTCTGCCTGGTGTTTCTTTGTTATGTTTGCAGAACATCAAAACAACAATCCAAACACTTCGTATGACAGCTAAACAGCATTCTTATGTTCATCCAGAATTGTCACCATCTTCACCAACATAGATTTCATCGCCTTATCCTTCTGTACCTTGTATCTCAGACTGGAATGAACAACTGTAGGCGGGTGGAATTGTTGGTAGTAGGGAACGACAGGGTTTAGGTGGTTTCAGCCGATAGGGCATAAGTAATTATGGCCAGTATGGCCTACTGGCGTTTCCGAAATTCCCACCCACCTACTCACCACCTACTCTGGTAAATCCTGCCCCAATGGACTCCGGCCTGGCAAGCACATGGGTACTAAACTGGGTGTTGTAGGGTGAAGCTGGATTGGGTGCAAACCCCACCACTTTCCAATCCTCCCTCCAGGACTTAAATAATTAAATAAAAGTAGACTATTATTTTTTGCAATTTGGGTGCCCGTTCAAAAATGGCAAAATAATAAAGATAATTATTTGAACCCCACAGCACTAAAAAAACAAACAATTTAGACTAATGCTTCAAATCTATCATTCTCTTGCTATAAATCAATTAACATAGTCCCCATCAATAATTTCCCCTCTGCCCTGGACAAAGCCAAAGGGGTCTGAGCCTTGAATGGGTGAAGGTATAAAAATACTGATTGGAACTTAGTGCACTGAAGGTTCCTTTGATATTATCACTCATAAAGGATTTCATCATCCATTTGAAACAGCCAAACTACCACACTGTTTATTAATTTGGCCACTAATAACTGAACCATTATTGTAAATCTGGACAGTGTTTTCCAGTCGGTACTTTCTCAATGGCATGTGGGCATTATTCCATCAGGACCAATTTTCAGAAGTCGCTAATTTAAAGGACATCCATTTGACCAGTGACCACGAGCACCTGCAAATAGCAAACAGTTATATTTTAAAAATTTGTATTGAAAATGTTACGGTTACACACCACCATTGATGATTAATAACTCCATGCAGTTCAATACAATTTTTGTGTCAGAATATATTCTGTGAAAAATACAGCACTGTTAAGAGGGTCATATGACTAACTCCATGCAGTTCAATACAATTTCTATGTCAGAATATATTCTGTGAAAAATACAACGCTGTCAAGAGGGTCATATGACTAACTCCATACAGTTCAATACAATTTCTATGTCAGAATATATTCTGTGAAAAATACAACGCTGTCAAGAGGGTCATATGACTAACTCCATACATTTCAATACAATTTCTATGTCAGAATATATTCTGTGAAAAATACAACGCTGTCAAGAGGGTCATATGACTAACTCCATACAGTTCAATACAATTTCTATGTCAGAATATATTCTGTTAAAAAATACAACGCTGTCAAGAGGGTCATATGACTAACTCCATACATTTCAATACAATTTCTATGTCAGAATATATTCTGTGAAAAATACAACGCTGTCAAGAGGGTCATATGTCTAACTCCATGCAGTTCAATACAATATCTCTGTCAGAATATATTCTGTCGAGAGGGTCATATGACTACTAATTTTAGGGAGTGCTCTCAATTGACATAGACAACAACCACAATATGATTCAATTAATGGCCCCTATGCCCAACCACCGCCTCATGTTGCTGGTATACAAGTGGCACCATACCACTTGCACAGTTGTTATCAGTTAGTACTACATATATCAAGTTACTTCAAACCAATGGCTTATTTAAATACTATAGATGTCAACCTACATGAAATCATCAAAGAAAGATTTCAAAAAGCATCTCAAAGAAAGGTGGCTTAAATGTCATGTTTAGAATACACATATATACATATATATGCTTATTTGGATTGTTTCTGAAACAACAAACTGAAATAGAAAAAAACTGCTGTATATCCTTACCACATGTATAACATCTTCCATATCCACCGTAATAGGAGTCACTCTCTCCACTTAAACTGCCACTGTCAGTGTCATTTTCACTGTCATCAGACAACTCAGAATCATCACTCTCCACAATAATGAGACGTTCTGGCAGCCGTGAGCCACCTGGGCCACCACGGGGGGCTCCTCTAACTCGAGCCCGGCCCCGCACCCGTCCCCTTCCTCTCCCTCTACCACCCGATGGTCCAGCCTCCTGCACTCTGTTCTCTTCATCAAACTTTGCCTGCTCCTCTGCAAACAGAAGCAGTGGCAAAATATTACAGCACTTACAAAAACGTCAATTCATCTTCTGAAACCATAATTATACATGTATAATGTCTCTTTACTGTTGGTGCAAAACACAACATTTTAACATTCACCGTGATGAACATTCATAACTACAATTCATAATTTTTTAATACGGTTCATATGGACCATATTAAAACATGGTGTCTATTTGTCGCGGTATTACAAGCCAGTGAATAAATACTCTTCTTTTTTTCTTTTTTTCAATTAGGATTGATTTAATCAACTGGTTTTTAATATACAGTTAAACTTCTCTAAACCGTACACTCAGTAAACCGGAATTCCATCAACACCAAACATTTTGTCACGGTCCTGCATTTTAAGCAGCTTTAACCACTGAAATTAACCCCTGAAAACTGGAAATCTCTCTACTCTGAATACCGAACCCATTTCCGAGTCCCGTTTTGTTTATTCAATACAAATTTTACCTCTGAAGACCAAACATTTAAAAACTCTGAAGGAGTGACGCCTGTCTCGACCATACCAATTAGTTGTCAAAGTTGCAGTGTTCCTAACTATACCAGATGTTATGCGCATGCTCGGTGTAGCATGTCCGCGACGTGTTTGAATGTTTGTCGAACAATGCTCTAATTAGTCTCTGTTACCTAGATTTCGGTTAAGCCTTGTCATTCAATTAACACCTTTAAGTTTGTAACAAAGATTTAATAATGCATGTAAATTTTACCAACTCAACGAACTCGTTTGGCAGTGGTTTTGTCAAGCACATGCGAAAAACTTCTCTTTTTTTTCTTCAATTACTGTTTGTATTTAATTACGTGCTATGTGTATAGTGTGTTATTCTTTTTCGTTGTATTTTGTCATTATGTTTTGTAAACTGTACCTTTGCCAATAAAACAGAAAACCTCCTGTTACGGCACAGAAATTACTAACTGTCAAAGGGAAATAACTCTCTATTTCATACTATGCAAAACAATTTCGTCATCGATTTTTAAAGTAATTTTCAATAGCTAAAAACTTTATTTGTGGATTATTATTTTTAAATATATCAAATAATATTAATAAGTTTATTAAAATATATAATTCACTACATATGATTATCTGCTAAATTCAAGGGCTTTTCAAGGCAAAACTACAATATATTCAAGGCCTTTTCAAGGCAATTTTCAGTTTCAAGACTTAACCTCAAATTCAAGGCCTTTTCCAGCCTGTGTGAACATTGCTACATCAAGGCGAATCAGAAACTAATACTATTTCTTCTCAGGGCTAGCAGAAACTTTCGCCAAATTATCTATTCAACTTCAAATATTGCAAAAAACACGGTTATTTTCTTTCAAACTAGCAATTACTACATTTAATTATTTCACAATTGGCAAATTTGGTGAGTGCCAGAGCTAGCACTGCTTCTTCACTCTAGTAAAATATTATTTTAGAGTTTCGATCAGTGGCAGGGCATTTGCATGAGGGTTAATACATTTAGGAACCATTTCATTATTTGTTGTTTTCTGATATGAAACCAGGCATCAAAACATTACTACATGGCCTCAGATCAGTTATCTTCCAATTTGGTTGACCAAAATCCGGAAATATGTCCGCGCAAGTAGTCTGCTGTTTGACTGTGATTATTTCATGGCAGACAGCTTTGAAGTGGCAAGTATCAGACTGAAGTTGACAGGGGAGAGAATGTAGTTTGCAAACACATGTAACTTGTTGACATTGGAGACTTCTTTTGGTAATACTGGTCCATGCAAAAGTAGTGCTTTTTGTGTAAAATGGGTGTACTCCGGCCAGGTTTAGATGGTGTTTTTGTTAAACCAATATCCTGGGAGAAAGAGCTGGACAACAGGGGTTGTCTTTTTCAGGTATGTTGTGCCCAGGCAGGCAAAGGTACATTAAAAAAAATCCATGGGCCTACTGATATTAATTAAAATGCTATAATCACTAACACTATATAGAAACATACAGCATAAATAATTGTAGTCTGTGGCCTGATAAATGTCAAATAAAATCAAGAACAGTACTGCTTTCTCTACAAAATCATATTAAACGAAAACTACATGTCTTACGCTTTGTTCAAGACAGTGTTATTTAGAGACACATACAGTACCATTACAGCGAGAACAGTGACATGAATGAACAAGAAAGTATTAGTGTGTCTGTGAAGAGATTTCATGTCGCAGTTTCATGAAGCGATGTTAGTGCTAGGATCACCTTAAGTGCATAGCCACCTTAGACACTTACAGCGATCTTAGCACTAGGATCACTTTAAGTGCATAGCTCCCTTAGACATCTACGGTGATCTTACTGCTAAGATCACCTAAGTGCGTAATTACCATAGGCACTTATAGCGATCTTAGCACTAAGATCACCATAAGTGCATAGTTACCTCAGACACTTAGAGCGATCTTAACGCTAATATCTCCTTAAGTATATAACTACCTTAGACACTTACAGTGATCTTAGCGCTAGGATCACTTTGTGGAACAGGGCCTGGTCTGTATTTTGTGATAACCTGAACATGGTTTTACCGGAACAAATGGTTGTTTTGATGCTGTAAAAGTAGTTTTATTATCACAACGGCACACTAATACCTTTTCTTGCCTGGACTAGTTCTTTTCGCTTCTCTTTCATCTCATCACTGAGGTGTTCGGACATTGCATCGATATAGCTGTCAAGAACTATCGACCTCATGTGTGACGTGACCGGGGCACGGCAGATCGGACACTCCTTCTTTCTTTTCATCCAGTTTGCGATACACAAGGCACAATATGAATGTGAACAGTTTAAAGATGTCGCCTGAAGAAAACAAAATATATTTACTGACCACCAAATTAAAACAAAAATAAAATTATTTAATCTCATTATACTGTTAACAATTAAACTTGTGACTAGGTTAAAATCAAAACGTAAACATTTCAAAACTTGTGCCAGAAAATGTAAAACTATACATAGTTATTTTTGTATTCCATGTTATGAATATTTATAACATTACAGTATGGACTTTTTGTTTTTGTTTTTGTTTTCAATATAATTTTGTATTCAAACAAACATAATTAAAATTAGAGCTGGGCGGTATTCGGTATATACCGATCGGTATCGGTATCATGTCAATACCGAAATACTGTACCGAGCAAATCTCAAAATACAGAAAATTTCGGTATTGCAAAGTACGTATTCCCGCCTTTAAGTAAAACACTAAAAATACACCTGACGACACCACATTACCCACAAAATGGCCGATAAGAAGAGCGTATGGGCAAAATATTTCAATAGAAAGGACCGAAAAACATGCATATGCTTTGTGCCAACGAAAAGTATTGGCCGACTATGGAAATACAACTAATTTGAAGAACATATTCAACACCATCATAAAGAAGCATACCAAGAAACAACGAAAAGGCTTGAAGAAACGGTGACAGCATCGAAGACAAAAAAGATAAAAATTATATCATGTATGCGAAATTGTTTCAGTGCTATGCGCACGTCAGGCGCACGTGTACAAGCGATGCTATTTCACGTGATTGAGGCGTGATTCGATGTTTAGGGCCTACTAAATTCATGTCATTCTGTGAATGCATTCTGTTGTTGAATTTGTGTCACAGTACCAGTTTTGCGTTACCTACTACTGCTAGTTTTTGTTAAGGCCGGGGTTCTAACTTTCTAACACCGCATTACAGACTAGCTTGTCTGACGACCACGCACTTATATCTCGAAAAGAATGCAGGTCAGCTTTAGGCCGTATCTTTAACGGAATAAAACGAATATTTCCGGAGACTGTCAATGTTTAAAATCGGAAATACCGAATACCGTACCGATACCGAGGTAAACTGCCACCAAAATACCGATACTGATACCGAACTTGAAATTTCAATACCGCCCAGCTCTAATTAAAATACCTACAGATCCACAGCTTACAGCAACAAATATATGCAGAGGTTTTTTTTACACAAAACTGGAAAACATGGAGTTAAACATTTGAACTACAGTGCGTTGAAATGTGGTAATCTCCCAGTAACCTGAACGACTGTTCTCAACTTATTTCAATGCCTGAACTAGTTGTATATACATGTAATTACAACTCTTTACAAAATAAAAATCAAACTGACATTTTGTGTACTTGGCGAGTTTTGGAAAAGGACATGTCATATATTTCAAGGGTTCGAACTTAACTGCAGCATGGATAACAATTGCCATCGTTGTGATATATATTGTACATTCTTGTATCGTGGGATAAACATTACTGCCATCACAGTAAAGGCCCCCAAATAATGGCAAAATTAACATACCAAAATACACAATTCTGTACACTTGAAAAATGACTTCATATAGCAAATAACCTTTCAGTAATATTTATTTGCTAATTTAAAAATCAAATTTTGTTAATGGGTGGGTGGGTTTAAAATTGCTTTTTCACCTACAGCAGTCTTAAAACGTATTGCTGTAGGTTACAAATTCTTATGTTTGAGCACTGTATTTGTTTTGTTTGTTTTCTTGCATGGTTTAAGAAGCAAACTGTGTACCTGGACAAAGAGTTCGTTACAAATGCTGCATTGCAGCTCGGTCTCCATGAGCTCGGCGAAGTTGGACAGGACGTCTTCGCGTGCCTGAAGGACGCTTTCCTTCTGCTTCTCACTCTCCGCCTTCGTGTCGAGCAGCTGACTCTCCAATACCTTCTGCTCCAGCTCCTTCTTCTCCAGCACCTTGTCAAGCTGCTCCTGGTTAACACGAACAAGTTTAGTTTGTTTAACGCCACCACTAGAGCACATTGATTTCTTAATCATTGGCTGTTGGATGTCAAACATTTGGTATAAACACAGGCATGTTTTTTTTTTATTAAACATTAATCAATTGATTTGAATAATATTTATCAAATTTTAAAAGTTCAGTTATAATTAATAATTATAAAATGTATAAAAAGATTTGCTTCTCTTTCTTCTTCCTTTTTTTCTATAACAAAATATGTTGCATTATATTATTTATAAAAAAAAAAAAAGTTTGGTACAAATTGCAATGATGCATGAAGGCAATTTAACAAGATTGTAAAATATTCATCACAATCTAACAAATCCAAAATCAGCTATTTTAAATGAAGCAATGTATACTTTTCCATGACAAACATTTACAACTTTATACAAACTGTATAATTATTTTACAACAAGATAATATTAATAATATACCAAAAGCGTATGCATATAATTAAAATACACAAGGAAACAAAACTAGAGTTCAGTATAAACGGTTTAATAAATATATTTTGAGAGAAACAGAACTGAACTGTACACATTATGAAATGAAAATGATCCGTAAACAAAAAATCCACAATCTCCTGCAGGCCTTATGGGAGTTACTGTACACTTTTCATCAAACAACAAGTCCAGGAATCTTTTACAGGACCTACTGAAACATGGAATTGCACAAAAATCCAGAGATTTTTCATTTCTGACAAACTCATTCACCTTTTGCTGTAACAATTCCGTTTCCAACAGTTTATCTTTCTCTTCAAGAGCCTTGGCCATTTCACTCTGCAGCCTCTCCTCCACCCGCTGTTTTTCCGCCAGAAGACCTTCTCTCTGCACTCTGAGGTAATCCATCAGCTCATTCTCCCGACTCTTTAACTGCATTTCAAGTTCCTCACGAATTAGTCTTTCCGTTTCTTCTTTCTCTTTTAATAAAGCTTCCTTGAAAAGAGAAGAGTAAAAATTTAATAGTACCTTCAGGCATCACACGAGGTCAAAATCATAGAGCGAAGTCACTTCTCTCTCAAACTTTAGAGAGGGCGAAGTTTTTAACAGCAGGAAGACTTGAATTTTTAATCTTAAAAAAACCCCTAACTACAAATGAAAAAAGAAGTTATATTAATACGGATGTTATCTGAGCTAGATCGTCTATATCTGTGAGCCTGTCGCATGATTTTGTGGCACTAGTGTCGCTTCTAACACTCAGACACTTCATGCTTAATTATTATCTATGAACAGGTGTTCCTCAAGTTCTTCACCATTAATCAATGATTGTGTACATTGCAAGCAAGTGGTCATTCTTTTTAAAAAGACGACAGAGATTTTGTCTTACAGTGATTGGCACAGAAAAGTCAGGCTGATTAAAGCGAAGTTTTGGCTCACTTCGCCCACTCGCGTGAGTCTTAACTTTCAGTGTATCAGTTTAACATGGGAAAGCTGCACACATGTGTGGGAGGGGGTTCTGTTTTTGAAAAACATTCCCGTGCACATGCCTGATCTGGCCCTTCCTACAAACCACATGTGAAACAGAATACACATGCATCAATACACTTTTAAGCATCATTCTAAACCTTTAGTTAGCATTACTTAAAAGATCATAAATAATATAATTCCTGCAGTCACAGAGCACTAACATGAGAAAAACACTGACACTGGCTTCTTGTTTATAAAACTTTTAGAGTCTATTTTTAAGGCTACCAGAGACTGAAACTTTAACTTAGTTTAAGGTCATGACAATGCCATACAATTTGTTTGCATGTCACATCATTACAGATTTGCATCTAAAGACCAAACCACATTGTTAACAACAATGATAAATTGCTCTCCTACCTTTAATTACCGCTAGATTCCCCCCACATTCTGTCCAATCCTAAAAACTGGAAGGATGTGACATAATCTAACGTTATGACATGCATTATGGTATAAAGGCTTTATTAAAGCAATTGGCATGGCATATTAATTACTGCATATACTTCGGAGGCTTCTACACCTTTTGAAAGGAAAAAAAAGGTTTGTTTTGTTAGACACTACTAGAGCACATTGATTCGTTAATCACCCGTTATGGGATGTAAACACTAATTGAAGAGCATTCCATAAAATAAAAAAAATTGCAGATGTTACAATCTTGTACATATGGAATCTGCTGTGTCATTGTAATGGGTTGGGTTTTTTAAGGAATTGTTTCTGGACAAAGTGTGGGGGAAATCTAACAATAATTAAAGGTAGGAGAGTAATTTATCATAGGTATTACAGGCAACATTTCGTAACAATTTTCTATGCAAGTTTCAAAGATCACTACACAATTTTAAAACATTAAACATTAGTTGCCAATCAATTTTCAATTGACTAGAAATATCACAAATAAAGATTTTGAAACAAAATGTTCCCTGTGTTAACAATGTGGTTCGGACTTTAGACTGTAAAGTTTTATCAGCATGGGTTGTGATACCTGTTTCTGTAGCATCTCCTGCTTCAGTATCTCCTCCTGTTTCTTGAGTTCACTCAGCGTCACGGCTTGGGCCTCCCGCTCCTGTTTCTCCTTGCTCAGCTCCTCCTGCATCCTTGCCTGCTCCTCCTCCTTCTCCTTCAACTGGTTCTGCATCTCCAGCATCCTTTCTTGGATCCTCTTCATCTCCTCTGCTTGCCTCTCTTCATTGTCTCTCAGCTGCTCTTTGTACTTCTTGTAGGGAGACCTGCCGTCCACTTGATCTGCACACAGACGCTCTGCCACATCCTTACCACCTTCCAGACCTGGTTGCGAACTAGAAACATGGGAATCACTCTCCGGCTGTGTGGACTTGTTTTTGCTTTCATCTTCTGTAGTCCGACTACTTTTCAGTCTCTTGGATTTTGGTTCAGAGTCACTTGCAGATTTCGGTCTTTGTCGTTTGATTTTCACAGATGAGAAAAATTTGTATAAGAATTCGGGAGCTTTTGATGGAGAGGTGGATATTCCAAGCTGTATGGTATCGCCTTCTGACAGTTTATGGGGTTCTTGGGCAACAAGTTTCTCACCATTTACAAACACTCCATTCAAACTCTGTAGAATAATTTTAAAAAATTAACTCAGTATTTTATTGTCATATTAGATCCATTGATCAAAACATCATTAGTTGTATATATAGTAATAAATTATTATTATATAAAAATGTTTACAAAGCATAAAATCTATTTGGTGGTTAAATTTAGTTAAAAGTCATAGCAGACCCAGTGTACAGTCAACCCGCTGAACAAATGAACACCTGCTTTTCCTGATAAAGTAAAAATGTTCAGTGCAGTTTAAATTTTAGTAATCACAAACATCATAATACTTGAATAAAATAAACCATTTATTTGGACAACTGATAATACTGGCGGACAAGTAGATTTTTTAGATGTATTTATTCTGCTTATTTCTATTACTGGTTAGTTACTACCTTCTTTTTTTTTTACTAATGAACTCATAATCTGGATAGGTTTAGTTTTAATCAGACTGCAGGAAGCTGTCTAAATACTCAAGCTGATGATTGTCTACTGTACACACGTCTATTAGATACCTTGGATATGAAAGTGTCACATGACTTGCAAGTAATCAGTGTTTACCGAGAGGAAGCCAAGTATTGTTTTAATCCAATTCACGACATTTGGAAGACAAAGCTAATGATCACGGAGAGTTTTTAACAAAGTATATATGACAGTAAATTTCTTTCTGTATTAGTTAGTAGTAATGCAGTGCGTGACTTTGATTTAAGTGACTGATATTGCACTTTAAATTTGTGTATATTTTGTAGGATTCAGCCAGAATTATAAACATTATTTTATATAGATATTCTGGGATTCTGTCTCATAATTTTAGGCTTCCGACCCAAAATCTGGGATTTGTAGAAGCACAGAATCATACTAATTTTGCAGTCTGAATAATCTGACTGTATGTTTTAATTATGCTATGTTTCAAATATAGGTTATTACAGAGTGTAGTTTCTCCCATATTTTAATTATTTAAAAACAAAATGAAAACTTTTAAAACATAATGTACTGTATGATGCTCAGTTATTTACTCTACATATATGTACCGTATGTTGTAACACAGGCAGTATGATTTTCACATGATTAACACAGCTGATAGGGGCTGACTACATATATGTAAACAGATTCTCAAATTATTGTCTTGTTTTTTGGACAGACCTTGTTATCGGTTATTGTCCATGACGAATCAGGATTTTTATTGAGAATGCAGTGGCATCGTGAAATCATAACAGACAGCAAACAATGTGTCACCTCTGGAGATCGACCAATTGTTACCTGAAAAAAATAGATATACATGGATTTGTATGTGGTCACAAAGAAAGAAAAGAAAAATAATAGTCTTTATTTGTAACCTTTACCGCTAACCATGCAAAGAAATGACATGGAAGTACATGTACAGTCACAGTGAAAAATTCAAAACCATTCCATTCATAGTGAAAAATTCTAAACCATTCCATTCATAGCGATAAATTTAAAACCATTCCATTCATTACTTGAAAGGTATCCAATGACTTATTACAAACTATTTCACAAACAATGGAAAACTACTACTGAAGCATTTATGTGTACTTGTGCTTTTCCCAATAAATCATTCCAATGTACATAAATGTATTTAATTTACTGCATCTACCAGGTACTATCAAAAACATTCTTATTGGTTGTTTGAGTGTTCCATTATTTATTGGTTTGACATTAGCAAAGAACTAATGTTTTCTTCTGTTAACATAAATTGTAGGCTATGGTTTCTCTTTGCAGTTCTGGAACATTTTCATTGTTCAGATAAGTAAGTATATCCAAGTACAAAACTCACAAAATCATTAATTTGACAAAGTCTTTTTTTGTTTATTCCTCTAAATTATCAATATGGTGTCCATCTGACTTGTAGGAATTCACTTAAATGGAGGAAAATTAATTAACATTGGCCCATAACACTGAAGTCCAAACTAAATTGTTAATTATGATAAATTACTGTCTAACCTTTAATTACTGTTAGACTTCCCCAAATTTTGTCCACCATTATAGTGATAGATTCTACATACATGTATACAAGACTAAAAGAATCCTTCATATGTGTCCATGTGGGACAGGGCTATTCCACCCGAGGGTACATAATTTGTTGTCAGGGACGAGGCTTGCCGAGGGTGGAATAGCCCTGTCCCACATGGATACATAATGCAGGATTATTTTTCTCCTATCCAGTAGATGAAAAACAAGCATTTTGGGAAAAC
>JAECMU010385498.1:0-17556 GCA_016106625.1 Dracogyra subfuscus
AAGTGGCGACAACAGGTTTCCTCTCAAAATCTGTGTGGTCCATAATCATATGTCTGATGCCATATAACCATAAATAAAATGTGTTGAGTGTGTCGTTAAATAAAACATTTCTTTCTTTCTTTGTAAGTAGTGTACCAGGACAATATACTGAACCTTAGATACAACATATCACTTTAGTTTAAAGTAAGTTTGTAACATTAAGTAGCAAAAGGTAATTTAATGCAATGATGGAGTACCTGACGTGGGTCGACTTATGAGTTCAATCCCTCTCTGTTGACACTTCAAGTTATTTCCCATTTGATTTTATGCCTCATCTGTGGTATATATATATATATATGTTTCCAGTCGACCTTCGATAACTCAAACTTCGATCTTTCGAAAACGTCAATCTCTCGAAGTGAAACGGCGGTCCCGACCGAACTGCTATACAAACTAGTAATAACAGACTTCGAACACTCAATCTTCGAACATTCGAAAAACTCTATCTCTCAA
This sequence comes from Dracogyra subfuscus, assembly GCA_016106625.1. Lineage (NCBI taxonomy): Eukaryota > Metazoa > Mollusca > Gastropoda > Neomphalida > Peltospiridae > Dracogyra > Dracogyra subfuscus. The sequence goes on from JAECMU010385498.1 coordinate 493, forward strand.
AGTAATTTTTTGGTCCCATCATAAAAAAATAAGGGATATTGCACTTCCAAAACTCGAAGTTTGTGGACTGACTGAGCCTTTTAACTGTACCGGTAATACTTGAAAGAAAAATGAATTGCCACCCAAGCCTAGCGTGAGTGCCTCGACTGGTGTCTCGGCTATCGAGGATACACGCGATAATTACAGAATAATAGATCGCCAACTATGCGGAACGAAATGATCTTACATGCCTGCATTTGGCTGTCGGTGTTTGTACACGGCAGCGGGCATCATTACACAAAGTACGGATAGTCTTTGATAAACAAACATACTTAGTGCTAATCGACATCCAGTATTTTAATTTATTACAACTTTACGTTCCGCCGTGTTTTGACTTTTGAAAAATATATCAACTTTAATTTATCACTTACTTCCGGTTATTTATATATTGTATATGTAAGTACGTGCTTTCTGTTTTCATTTTTGTTTTACTTTACTGTCAATAAATATAATGAAAGTGCATAGAGTTGTACGTCAAATTGATCTCGATTTATCTTGTTTCTGTTAATATTTACTTATTTTTATCATATACACAGAAGGACTGTGCTAACATCTGTGTGTTGGGGACAGGGATCGAGCAGCAAACGTGTCTTCCGATATCAACGAAATGATAATACTGCAATGCAGTTTCACTTTGGGGTCTGCTATACGAATTTCGATCACTCGAACTCCCTGAAACTCGAACTATTTCGTTGTCCCCTTCAACTTCGAGTTAACGAAGTTTGACTGTATATATAATAATAATACTAAACAAGCTTGCCTGTACTACCATTTGTATGAAATGAGTTAACAGTTTTGGTATCTGACAAGCGAAAATTAATCATCTACCAACACTGTTCATGAGTTTCATAAAAATGGTATGACAGGTAAGCTAGTTTAGTATTTTATATATTACAAACCAACTGTAAACAAGCCGCAGCACAGAAGTAAGCAGATGTCGGGACCTACTACATGTTATTTTTCTGCAGATTGGGTCAGCAAGTGATCTACGTCACGCTCACGTCACGTCGATATTACACTAGTTAGATATTGAGTGATTGTTATGACATGAGCAATATCTTACACTGGTGTTTAATAAGTTAAAGTGGCATTCCCTGGAATATTTTTATTATTTAAGCGTATAGAAAATCCCATTACGTTTTTCTGCATATATGATGCCGCACTCATCACTGGTTTCACTACACTGGCTTATCCAGGTAAAAAACAAAGCCATTATTTTGAAAGCCACTTTTTGACGGGGTCTACCGATCTTGGTTTTCATTGGCTTATCACAGGTGTTAAATTCACCAACAAGAGATCACGCGAGATTGCGCAATTTTTGAACAAATTTAACTGTCTTGATTGAGGGTCATTTCATGTCTCCAAAACATATTTATATCCATAGTGGTATGGTACAATGCCTTTCCAGGGGAAGGAAGGATAGGATATATTTTATTTAACGATGCACTCAACACATTTTATTTACGGTTGTATGGCATCAGATGATTATTAAATCAATATGCTCTAACTTTGATATCGTTAAACATCCCCCACTAACTTTACCCTTTCCAAATGAAAGAATATTTATTTGAATTTGTTGATTTTAACAGGTAAAATTAAGAAGTGAAAATGTTTATTGTCTACTTTAGTATATTTTATTAAAAATATATACATGATTAATGTGTTACTAGTATACAAACTAAACTTTGAAAGTTCTACTAACACTTTATAAAATATCAATTCTGAAATAGCAAGGTATGATTGTCGATAATATGTTGTCAAGATCAAACCGGTTTTAATGAAAGACGTCTAGTACCATATCCTCAACTGAACATTCTTTGTACAGCACAAGATTTTTTTTTTTAGATGAACCCTACAATTTGAAATTGGCAAATGCACGTGTTAACTGACAACAGGCTGTCGTTTGTACTTTGCCGAGCTATGGCGGCACTGACGACAAATCAAGTATAAACGTATGATGATATCCGTTCATAGCATACACACAAGTTTTTTAAAAGTGCATTTGAGCTTGTATTTCATATTTGTACACATTGTTTTAATATGTTAACCACAGAATGTAACTTTAAAAAATTGGAAAATTAAGCATTCTTTATTGCTTCTTTATGCATACATTCAGATAAAGAGTTATAGTTAACATAAACTGCACACCTGATAATGTGCTATGATGTCATTAAGTAAATCTTTCTTATTCTGTGTTTCCAGATGGTTACCTGATCTGCTGGAAATGTTGAAGATGCTGAATAACAAAACCGAAACCGAAAAGAAGCCTAAGATAGTGACGCAAGCACAGACAGGTGTTGTATTGATGTGTCTTTGTATTGTGATGCTAAGATATCATCATCTTTCTTGAATGTTTTACATTATCCACTGTAAGTTAGCTGTTCATGTGTAAACTTCAATAAGTGATCTGTCATATCAGGGGCGGACCCAGAAAATCCATTTATGAAGGGAGAGGGGTGGGGGGGCATGACATGTGGTGATGAATCGAGAAAATCCATTTAAGTGGGCCCCAATGATATGTGGCGAAAAAACTAAAAATGTTTCCAAATGAATTCCTCGGATTCTCCAACATAAAAAAATTATAAAATGAAATAGAAATATAACTGTTGAAAAATTTATATCTGCCACTTGATGTGTATATAAGTGTAAGTGCTGAAACAAAACCTCAAATTCAGACAAAAATTATACAAATACTCGGGCAAAATGTGCTAACCTGAGACCTTTGTACCATATATTTCCATCATTATACATGTAAAATTAGTTGTAATCCATGCAAAAATGCATAGTAATTCATTTGAAACTCTATATAGCTGTTTGGTACGGATGTTAATATAAATAAACATTATGCAGATGCAGCATTTTTGGTTAATTTGGGCAAAAACCAGCCCCCCCCCCCCTTACAAAATGGGAGTCCGTATGCCTATGAATAGGTATAATGTTTCTGTGCTACAGGTATTACATTTAAAAGTTTACATTGTAATAACATTATTAACGATGCGTTTTATGGTTTAAATGTAATTTACTTTATTCCAGAGGTAAAAGTTTTATTCCTCCTTTTTCTTTGATGTAGCATTGCAAATCATCTGACAAAATATCTATGCTAAACAAAAATGACATTGTTATTATTTACATGACACCATTGGTGATTGTTTTCAAATTCCTAACAAATTACCTTACTATGTTAGTGTTGTTTTTTCTTTCTTTCTTACCTAAAAGCAATTTTTATGTCAGATTTTCAATATTTTTTTATAAAACTGAAATAGCCTTTATCATCTTCTGATATTTGATTACAACGTAATTGGCAAAACATTTTTTTTGGTTTAGCTTTAATATTACTACTGTATTATAAATGTAACCTTTAGCAATGGCATTTGCTAATTTTTCTCATCTTTAGATACTTGAAAGGTTATTAAATTAAAACAACTAATATCATTTAGAAATGAATATTTAGCAGTTTATGCTTTTGATATATTTAACTGTAATCGTAAACTCTATTATCGTGCCTCTATCCAATTAAGGTTCAGGCATGTCTCTGCCACACCCAGTCTCTGGCATGCCCAGTGGTCGAATATGGGACAGAAAGATTTAACTTTAAGCATTTGATTTACAGTTTTCTAGTTGAATGTTGTTTTGTAAATACGGTGTAGTAAATGTGATTAACAGAGTGAAATAAATCATTGTTTTATGTTTCAGAGTGTCAGCCTTTTGACCTCACTCAGCCAAAACCTAAAAGTATTCCTTTGCCCGAACCTGTAAGTTAAATTTACCCTTCAAGACCAAATCTCACATTAATGATCGTTCAGTTCACCTATGGCAAATCGTGAATGATCACTTAGTTCATGTAAGATAAATCAGTTATCATGTGCTCCAATTGGTTCTTAAATAAAAACATTGTAGCCATTGTCAGTAGATACAAATGTACTTTTGTAGTTTTTGAGTTTTATCAATAAATGCATCAACTCTTCTATAATATTCTCCATGAGTTTTTAGCATTCACAATAATATTCAGTAGTCGTCTGCTGTATTTGTTATGCCCTAGATCTTATTAGATGCTGCAACTCAACTGGATGGTCAGATCTTAAACCACAACCTGTTCACATGTTCGGTCTGGGATTGATCCCTTTTGGTGGACCCATTGGGTTATTTCTTCAGTCAGTGCACCACGACTGGTATATCAAAGGCTGTGGTATGTTTTATTCAGTCTGTGGGATGGTGCATATAAAAGACCCCATGCTTCTAATCCAAAAGAGTGGCAACAGCAGGTTTCTTCTCTCAATATCTGTGTAGTCCTTAACCATATGTCCGACACCATATAACGGTAAATAAAATTGTCAGTGCATCATTAAATGAAAGATTTCCTTCCTTATGACCTGTCCACACTATATGACGGCCACTGCATGTGATCAAACATGTTCAGATGTGTTAAACGCTGTCGGACCGACTAAAAAAAATAGTTGTTGAAAACGTTTTTCAATACTCACTGTACGATGCGACTTAACCCGACAGTTGAGTAGTGTTGTGTCGTATAATGTAATCTAAGATTTAGTAATACAAGTGACCTCAGGAGTTCTGAATGCAAATATCTGGTTATAGTCTGGTTGCCATATTTAGTCAAATATAGTACATGTGTACATGGTGTTCAAAGTTTATTCTGAAAAATATCCGAGTCTGGTTGCCATGATGTAAAATACTACTACTTGTTGTTCAAAGTGTACCCAACAACTATGACTGACAAATATAATTTTTTTAGATTCCCAAACTGCAAAAGCACAACCCTGTACCCAAAACCTTGTACAGAGATCCGTCAGAGTTTGACAAGCTGTCCAAGATAAAGCAGATTAACAGACACCAGGCTGAGGTTTGTTTTCATCATTGTCATTTAAAAAGAAAACCTCCAATTTGTTTGTGCATTATCAGACCCATACAAATGATATCTGCATTGTGGGACACAATCTCTAATGGGAGACGGAACGTAGCTCTGTGGTAAAGCACCCATCTGATGTGTGGTCGGTCTAGGATCGATTCCCCTTGGTGGGTCCATTGAGCTATTTTTCATTCTGGCCATGACTGGTATATCAAAAGCTGCAGTATGTGCTATTCTGTCTATGGGATGGCACATATAAAAGATCCCTTGCTACTAATGAAAACATTAAACATGTTTCCTCTCTATGACTTTATGTCAAAATTACCAAATGTTTGACGTTCAATAGCCAATACTTAATAATCAATATACTCTAGTGGTGTCATTAAACAAACCCAACGTTAATCTCTAATGTAGGAGGGGGTCACAGCCTTCAGTGGTGGGGGGGGGGGGAGAGGACAAGCTATATTTTTCATCTTTATATATAGAGTAGGACAAAACACTTTTTCTTCTTACATTAACATTTCTCTCAACATATTTTATCTATCCCAGACAGTGCCTCACCATTCTGTAGGAAACTACATATTGGAAAATCCCTTGCTGCTAATGAAAAAACTGAAACGTGTTTCATATATGTCACAATGTTTGACATCCAATAAGTGATGATTTATGAATCAGTGTGCTGCAGTGGTGCTGATAAACAAAACAAACTGTTAACTTTGCTTAATTTAACCTGAACTCTCACCAAATACATTTCTCACTTAAATATTTATCAGTTATGTCAAAAAGCTTTTATGTTAATGTCTGTTTTGAATGTCAGTTGGAAGTGCAAAACACACGTACCTATTCCCATTATAGATAATGCCCATTTTGACAGCAGTCTAGCTGTCTTCCACAGGGGAATTGGATTTTGTTAAATTTTGTTTTGTATCTGTCACCTACTTCAAGTCTTAGAATAACTATTTAATCAATGTTTTGAAGTAAACATAAGTGTAATTAAGTGCTAGACATAATAACATTACTCCTAAAGCTATGACTAAACTGTGCCTAAGCCAGCTGCATGATCAGTTAGAGATATTAAACGTATGCTGTATGTCATATTTTTTGCAGTAGACACACTTAACAATGGCAATGTTTAATTTTTCTCAAAATATTGAGTAGCAAATTGAGGGGGGGAGGGGATGGGGTTGCACAAACATTATCTAGTAGTCATTCTAGAGGGTGATAGAAAAATATATAATGTGTTTGGGAAGAAAAGAGATGTGATTGATGTGGCATTGCCCATATTCTCCCCTCCCCACTATGCCATTGCATACAGTGGAAATCAGTTATTGTTTAATATGTCATTTGTATGCAACAGTAAAATGACAGCACACTGATAATCGTATAACTTTATGACCTGTATTATAAATTAGTATGTCATGATCATTATCAATATTGGCTAAATATGCAATCATGTAACTGATGATAAATAAAAATCTTTAAAGGGACATACCCTAGTTTTTAAACACTAAGACATAGTTTTGACTATCAGAGACGTTTTTTGATAACTGAAATCATACTTTACTTAAATTGTATTGTTTAAAGTATCCATTTCCATACATTTGAAGTGTTTTTGGTCATCCTGATGTTTTGTAATAACACAAAATGTATTTCTCATATTTTTAAAAAGGCACGTGCCTCTGAGAAGTAACAGTTATGTAGTCGAGTTTTATTCTATTTTAGAGGGTATTTCACCATTTCAAAGTCAAAGAATCATGTTTCACTCAATTGTAACTTTATCAAAATGTGTTACAGGTTTGTAAATTAAACTAAACTTAATGTTAATTTTCATGGACAAAAACTAGGGTATGTCCCTTTAATTGGTTAGAACTAAATAGCTAAATTGATTAAGTGGAACAATACTACAACATCAAGGAATATTTTGTCTTTAAAAATTTGACTTGTGACAGTTGATGATCACTTGAAAATTGATTAGCGCATTACTATTTAACATTTTAGAATTGTGTTGCACTCTCTGAATTTGCATTACAAATCGCAACATGATACTGAACACAATGTTCCCTGTACACTTGTTAATTTACACATATCTAATGTTTAATATGTTATTTTTGACACTAGGAAAGACTGATGGAATCATCGCGATACCAGTTTGCGTGTGCTAATCCGGAGAAGTCAAACAAGACAAAAGAGAAACTGCTGCACATAGTAATGAAAGAGGAGTCCAAATTGGAGTTTGATAAGAAGAAAGCTTTGCCAAAACCAGCATTTTTAGTGAGGACATGTTTGCTACAGGTTTAACTTTTAACAGTTAAGAGGAGGGTGTAGCTCGATGGCAGAGCACTCCCCTATCTCCCACAGTGAAAACGGGCACATGCTTATAAAACTTTACACATTATAGACTGATATTTTTAATGACATCATGTACATGTATGTGTTGCTATCATGTTGAAGTCTCAAGACACTGTTAGTGATTTGATTGTAGATATTAAACTTCCAAGCACATAATGCATGAGTGAATGTTTAATGACACCCCAGTTATAAGCACATAAACACTGAGTTTGTCCTGTTTCACTGTTCCAAATGGTGCTCCATGATTCATATATCCGAGGACTTGACATACATTTTTGCAATTCAATAAACATGATGTATGGTTTAAATACACTGAGGCAATAACTGTAATTAAAATTCAGAAAGCTTTATTTTATGTACACACTGTGAGCAATTTTAAAGTAAAAAAAACAAAAAATGGCAACTTTTTAACAATGGATTTTTATTACCATGGATATTAATTTATCTCTTCAAGAATTGCCACACTGTTTTCATTATTAAATTTTCCAATTTTTAATGAAGAGAAAAAATAAAATAGCTGATAATTCTTTTCTTTGAATATTTAATAAGTCTTCAGTATTTTGACAGTGGATTAAAATTTGACTGTGCTAAGAAACTGTTATTGTTTGGTGTTGATTGTCTGTTATCTTGTCTCTTGCAGCATAAAGAAGTCCCAGTGAAATTAAATGCTGCCACAATCCTGAGAGATGGAATTCGCTATAAGAAACTTGAAGAAAAAGAAATGGACCGGTATGCATAGCCTTCATTGATATCCATTCTCTGTCGCTGAATTGTCTCATTTTGTCCATCTCTGTCTACCTCTTTACACCCACCAAGATTGGGGCGGGACGTAGCCCAGTGGTAAAGTGCTCACTTGATGTGCGGTCAGTTTAAGATCAATCCCTGTCGGTTGACCCATTCCAACCAGTGCACCACAACTGGCATATCAAAAGCCATGGTATATGTTATCCTTTCTGTGGGATGGTGTATATAAAAGAACCATTGCTCCTCATCAAAAAGAGTAGCCCATGAAGTGGCGGCAATGGATTTCCTCTCTCAATATATGATGCCATATAACAGTAAATAAAATGTGTTGAGTGTGTCATTCAGTGAAACATTTCCTTCATTATCACCAAGATTATTACCATTCATAGTGGACATGGCAGCAGAGTCAGGAAATATTTTGAAGGGTTACTAATGGAAAAATGGCACATGAACCAACTTGTCAAAAGGGCCTCCCATTTGAGAGGTGGGTGTGGGTGGGTGATGCAGCACTTGAAAATTTTAGAGTGGGGGGCAGGTCACATGGATCTGCCTCAGGGATCATAGCAAGTTATAATTAAGTGTCTGATAACTTTGGCAGATGTGAGCATCCATCTAAACAGTAGGTTTGTGTCGTTTTTACAAGTGAATGGGTTATCTGCAAACTTCTTCTGCATTCAGTATCTTTATGCTCCATAAATATCAAATCAGGATATTTAATGCTCCATGAACTCTGCAGTAAGTAATAGGTTGTTTCTTTCACCCCAAGGGACGGTACGTAGCCCAGTGGTAAAGCACTTGCTTGATTCGCGGTTGGTTTGGACCCATTGAGCTATTTCTCACTCCAGCCAGTGCACCACGACTGGTACACCAAAGGCTGTGGTATGTGCTATCCTGTCTATAGGATTGTGCATTTAAAAGATCCCTTGCTGCTAATCGAAAGAATGGTCCGTTAAGTGGCAACAGCGGGTTTCCTCGCTCAATATTTGTGTGGCCCTTAACCCTATGTCCGACGCCATGTAACCGTAAATAAAATGTGTTGAGTGCGTTATTAAATAAACCATTTCCTTCCTTCTTTCACCCCAAAGTTTTCCTGTGATTGTTATGGGTTATAATCAAAGTCAGCATGTATATGTTTGGCCTAAATAACACTCAACTGATCAACATTTAAGCAGTGTAGTTTTAGTTCGGTAACATTTTATGGGCAGCAAAGTATCATTGTAGACTTTTATAAACATGTGGTAACCTGGCAACCTGAACAACTTCACTCGACTTATTTCAATATATGGTGTAAACTCACCTCAGGATCCACCTGTCGTTGTTATATTCTACTTGAGCCATGAATTAAAGCGTTCCATGCCTGAATCTTGTAGATATAAGAAGCTTGAGGCTGGAGCCCGTGATCCTAGACATTTCGAGGAGTGGCAGGCCGAAATGCGCCAGAAGGATATTGAGGCCCAACTGGCCGACATTGAGAGACGGCGCCTGATTGGCAAACTGAGCCACGAGGAGGCCATTCTCGCCAGACAGAACGTCGTCACGGAGAACAAGAAGACAGTTCAGGCCATGAAGGAGGAGGTACAGAAACATTTGTGCATCTGTCTTAGACAAATTCATTTCTTGTGACTTTTATTTTTTATTAACTCAAGCTATTAAAGTGACAGCAGATCCATGTTTATAAACACTAGGGCATATTGTTTTACTATTAGAGATGTTTTTTGATAATTAAAATCGGACACTATTACTTAGATTTTATTGTTGAGATTATAATTACCCATGGTATTTCTAATAGCACAAAATATTTTTTTCATATTTTAAAAAACAGCATTTACCTCTGAGAAGGAATAGATGGTCAGTTTTTATGGGTTGAAAATAGGATGTGCAGTTTTAAGGGCTGTTTCAAAATGTATCATTTGGTGTGTGGTGTGATGTGCTTCAGTATTATGTCCTGTGGGTCTGCTATAAAATTTATACACAACTAAATATCTGTTTTACTAAGATTACATTTACATTTTATTTTACTTAATGAATGTCATTTTAATGTAAATGTCTCATGTTCAAATACATAATTACATTTATTATAACGTCTGACTTATTCTGTTTTATTTTAGACTCAAAAGATGATGAAAGAGTATTTTGAAAAGAAGTTCCAGGAAGAACAGGAAATAAAGTAATAATGTTTGTTTAAAATGAGGTTATAGAGTTTTAGGACAACTCAAGCTTTTAAGTATATTTGTTTTTAATGACATTTACTATTTTATTAAGAATATTGTTTCAAGTCAGTCAGTTGTGTGATGCTGACTCCCCATTTGTAATTTGTAAGACCAGTTAACAAAAATAACTTCTTCTTTTTCTTCTTCTTGAAAAAATGATCAATCAATTCAACATTCTATGGTAATGTGAAGTTATTTTCTATATTTTTTTAAATTAGAAAATATCTCCATATGTAAGATGATGCTAATTTGAAACTATTTATTTTATTGTGTCTATAAATAAGTATTCTGTATATCCTGGACAGACATCCCTGATAGCTGAGAATATGTGCTCAGAGCAGTGTGCTTGAACCTTATTAGGATATAAGCACAAAAATAACTTGAAATGAATTAATGATAAAGTAATATTCAGTCAACAGCTATTTGGTTTGGTCAAATATCATTTCATCTTGTACTGAGATATTAATAATTATACAATACTGTCAGTATGACTAATCAAAGCATACAACTTGTATTATTGTCCAGTACTTTTAATTGTAATATTTCTTATTTCTTGTTTAAATTTATTATATATTTTCTGAAAAATATCTGCCCGGTCACCCCCCCACCCCACCCCCCCCCCCCCATCAATAATAAAGAGGCATTTTTTGATGATGGGGATTATATATAGAATGAATGAAGGTGGGGACTGGGTGTATATTTTGAAAAAAATTCTGAATTGGTACTTCCAGATTTAGACTTGGACTGGAATTTCTTAAATCAAATTATCATAAAGTTATCAAAAATACTGTAAGCAGAAAAACGATATTGTGAAAGTGATGTAAAAAACCCAAGTGATATTCCATTTGTATTTTATTCACATAATAAATTAATAATGTCTAAAACTGTTTATTTTGATTAATTCCAGGCAACTTTTAGAAAATACTATGCAGGGACACAAAAATGCTAAAGATGCAAAGAAAAAAATTCAGGAGTACAACCAAAGGATTGGTAAGTATGATTTTTATTTTTCGTTGCTATATAATTGTGTTGAAAGAATGTCAACCCTGCTATGTTTAGGCTATTCGTCCATTACAAAATAATAAATAGAGGATACTTCCTTCGTGTCTTGTGATATCATAATTTATCAGTACGAGTTGATAAAACATATGAAATCCGAGGCTTGCCGAGGAATATTTACTTTTATCAATGAGTGCTGATATATTATGATATCACAAGACGTGAGGGGGGTGTTCTTTTTATCATCCATTATCATTCTTTTCATTTGCGACAATTTTAAACAATGTCAGTAATGTGGGTTGAATGTCAGCGGTAAACTTGTTAACTAGCAGAATGCCAGTGGGGTGATGTCGCTAATGGTAGGTTAAGCCCTGAAACTCAAAGTGACATAACAAAACATTGTCTTGTGATTCAAATTTGACTAATCAAGATTATAAGAAGTGATGTCTCCAGCAAAAATATCACTGGAGATATCGCAAATTATAGTGCCAGTGATATCTCCTGCAAAACCCTTTAATGGATGATAAACTATGGTTACGCCACATAGAAATACAAGTTCTTGTGGCACATAGATCAAATAATGTGGAACGTAGTTATATTAATGGGTGACTGGGAACTGCACCATGATTTCTGTATTCTATGTGGTCATATTTGTTATTATGTTGTCTTTAAAAAACTGCATAATATTATTATTATTATTAATAATTTCTTTTTACTGCAAATTGATAGGAGGTTTCTTCTTTAAAGATGCTGTATTGTTGTTACATGTACATTTGTATGCTGTGTTAACAGTTTTCCTATTCTGAGCGGATCAAATCCACTAAAGATTTTCAACTTGGTTTTTTTGTTAACTATTAAATTAAAATATTTCTTGTAAATTTGTATGGGTATATAGTTGAAGATATAATATTTACATTTGATGTTGTATTAAAACTACAGTTAAATGATTTCTGTTGACAGTTCAAGAAGTCAACGAGGAAAGTCGGGAGTTGATGAAGCGAGCATTGGAGGAGGTAAATATGATGTAAAACTATTTGTTGGATTTAAACATATTTCATATCAAAATAAATTCAAAGAAAAGCACATGCATTTTAGCTCTGTTTATGCTTACGTAATGCAACCAGTTTGAAAGAGAATTGGTCACAAACCTGTGTTTGTTGTTCTGAAATAAAGAATTTATATGAATTATGTTGTATAGAAGCAATTGTTAATTAGAAGTTTGTATTACTCGGAATACTGCTTTAACACTAAATATTACAGTGCCAATGAGGCAAATATGCTACAGTACGGGTTTTAACTGTGCTTATAGTCCTGCATACCCACTAAGAACACATTGTTTTACCCTATGGTATGTATTACAAGTTATTTATTTCTAAACCAATTGTTTTCTAAATTGCACACAAAAATAGTTGTTGTTTCAAAAATACTTTTCTTTTCTTCTTATGTCAAATTAAACTAACATTATTTACAAAAAGCATTTTTGTAGGAGGTTGTGATAGACAATAGTTGGCTATTCATTTCTGTGGATGTTCTGCTTATAGTCATGAAGTTTAATGTCATAGACTGTCAAGTGCCATGCGGACACCTGTGTGTACTGTAGGATTGAATCACATCAATATTCACTTTCATGTTGTAATTAACCAATACAAATGACAGACAGATACACATAGAGTCAGACATCATCATCTCTGCCTGTTTTCTCATTACCCCAGGTGATACCAAAGTCGAGACATGGTCACATGTTATAATTTTCAACTAAAACTACATATATGCAGGGTTTTATCACCTATTTTCTTTTCAACATTATATGGTCCATTACCTGTCCTCAGCAAGTGGTCTGGTCCGAACATCCCAACAGCCAATGGGAAGGCTCGAAATTTTGTGTGCTCCCTGTAGTTCCAGTCATGCGGCTATAACTTCTTTCTCTTTTTTTTCTTCGCTGACGGGTTTGATTATTTCTAGACTGATAATGGGCACCATTCCCCACCAGTCTACAGAGGCTATGTCATAATTTATTCCCAATTATGGAGTAAAATATTCCCAATCTGAATGTAAATCTCATTCACTTGACAAACGTTCCCTCTCCAATAATGTTTTATAATGCACAATACATATATTTATTTGAATGAACACAAGTACATGTATATACATACATATAGCATTACTTTTTTTAAAATTCTAGCTTAGCTTAATAAGATATTTTTGAAATGAAACTAAAAATTCCCAGTGTTTGGTAAAATGATGCATGTACATGTATTATACTTTTGTGGTGTTTTTAAAGGGACAGACCCTAGTTTTAGCCCATAAAAATTAACACCAAGTTTAGTTAATCTACAAAAGTGAAACATGAGTCTATGACTTTGAAATGGTGAAATATCAACTCCGTCTCAGATGCATGTGCATTTTTAAAAATATGAGAAATGCATTTTATGATATTAAAACACCAGGTTGACCAAACACTTCAAATGTACGGAAATGGATAATCTAAACAATAAAAATTAGAGTAAAGTATCATTTCAGTTATCATAAAATGGCTCTAATAGTAAAAAATATTCCTTAGTGTTTAAAAACTAGGGTATGTCCCTTTAAATTCATGGACTACACTCATCCATGAATTACATGAACATTAGACCACAACTTACAAAAGTGATTTCACAGATTTATTTCATCTTTGTTCGTAAGATTCTTGATGATCTATTTTCAGCTTAATGTTTTGGTTTTAATAAGCACTTCTTTGATAGAGGTATAGTCGTGTTTCCTAGTTATTATTACTGTCTCTTGTTTTACACACTTTATCGTGCAGGCTGAAGCTGACATGCGACGTAAGATGGAGTTGATTCAGCAGATCCGAGCCATGGAAGCGGTTCCCGTGATGCGACAGAAGTTTGTTGACCTGACGGCCACATCAGGCCAGGGCTTGCTTAGTGAGATGTCGATTGCAGAAGTACGTCTTTGTGTCTTTAATATCATTCTATAGCACTTTCCTTTGAGATAGGTTACACTTCCCACGTGGTAATAATACTAAAGAAAAATCAGAAAGATCACATCCATAGTGTTAAAAATGTCAGTTATATGTTATTAAATGAATGCCTCACTTGGTTTGTTTACAAATAATACAAACATTCTTTTTACAAACAATAGAAATTAGAATTTAGCAAGTTTAAAGTTTGTGTGATAACAACTCAAATGACTTTGTGTATGATTGTTTGAAGTGTAAATTGTGGCCTGCTGTTTGGATGATGTATTGACTTGCCTAGTGGGTTCACACTTTTAGTGCTTAATTGTCACAAAAATGCCTTACTGAAATGTAAAGGATCATTTGTGGTTTATTTATAACAAATCATTCTATATCAGTTGCTACATTTGACTAATATCCTTGTGTATAATGATGTTTGAATTAAATTTATAAATTTACACTAAAGCTAAATGTTTGTTTATATCCATTTTTGTAAGCAACACTCTTGAATACTTTTGTGTAAAATTGTAATTAAATTTATAAAACACCTTAAATACTTAATTGGACGGTTCCATTTGAATTATCCCTCCTCTTATCTTCCATTTATCTCCTGTTGTTTGGGTTGGGGGAGGGGAAGATGTCGGGTCTTGTGACCAAATAATGGTATCCACGAGACAGAAAAATAGCCATCTTACTGGTTATTAATTGTGATGTTTGGATATTTAGGAGTGAGTGGGATGCATTATGGCTGGAAGTCAGGTTAAGTTTACTGAAAATATTTTACATTTTTCTTTTTCTTTATTTATGTATAGAATAATTTATCTTGATAACTTTTGCAAAGTAATGAATTAGGGCCCCATCCCTGACATTACCAAATTCTTTCTTGGGTTAATGAAAAAACAGATAATAAAATGTATACCATCTTGTGTAAAGTAGTTGTCAAAAGTTCTAACTATATTTGTGTAATAATTTTTGTTTGCTTAAAAAATAAAATGTTTAATGACTAGTTACTTCTGTTACGTCTAGCTGCGTGAGAGGTTAGCTTTGCTTAAAGTGGCAAATGAAGAAGCGGAAGAACTGAAGAGAGATGAAATTCTGGAATCTAAGCAGGTCAATGGCCATTTATCATCTGTCAGTGACTTCAGTTTGTTTTTCTATAAAATCAACATCTTTCACTTTTCTTATCTGTCAGAATCACAAATGGGTAATTAAGTCTGAAAGTGATGGGTTATTTATAACATGTATCTGTGTAGGTTGGCCATTAGTTGGGTTATTTATAACATGTATCGGTGTAGGTTGGCCATTAGTTTTAAAGAGTATAACACAAAATCAATAAAAGACTAGACATTTTGTACATGTGAACAGGTGCGTATGCAGAGGGGCATTGGGTGTTGAAACCCTCCCCTGCTCCAAGCACATTTTTTTCCAATATATTTTCTGGGAAAGCATTACCCAACCCTCCTTAAATATGTTGCTTTGCCTCAGTCTAGACACCCTATATATATAGACGTTAGCTATATGTATGTCACCAGGCATACATATGATCAAGGAACTACAGTTCCTTGATCATATGTATGCCTGGTGACATACATATAGCTAACGTTTGGTGGTGTTCACCCCCCAAACCCCCGACAAATAAAACTAAACCAAAAACCAGACATGTTAGTTAGAGTGGAGGGCAAACTGCTCAGAATATGAATTACAATGAAACCTCTCAAAACCGGACCCTCTGTAAATCAGAATTCCCTCCAAACTGGATGTTTGTAGCTACCTCCTTTTCAATAACCTCTCTAAACCAGATACCTCTTAAATCAGACATTTATTTTTGTCCTGAGGATGTCCAGTTTAGAGGGGTTTCACTATACTCAGTTAGAGCCTATGTATATTATCGTTAACAGAAGAAACATTTTTGTTGTAATAAGCCAGATTAGGAAATTGCATGATAAAAACTGGAACCTATGTTTCTCACTCTATATTACGTTTGTCCAGAACAAGGATCAGCTACTTCTGGACACATTGGAAACAATATCTAAACACCGGACAGAGGAAATGCGGGCAGCGGCCATGAGGTAGGTAATTTAGTAACAGTCTGGAATTATATCGCAGTTTAAAGTTATTGTAATTTGGGCATTGTCAGAAAATGATCCTTTTATACAGTTTCTAAAAAAAAACCCAAATGTTGACAGCTGACAACTGTAACTAGGTTATGTCTACTCTTTGTGAAAATGAGACTAGTCCATCTTTCAAATTTGTTCAGTAATTGTTTTGGGGGAACATATATGTACATATACTAAGAGGGATTCAAAGCTATAGTATATAACTGAAATAAATGTATAAAATGCCTTTTTCTGAATTTTGTAAATGTTAAAACATCTTTTTCTAAAACCCTCCCCGACAACTTGATTTAGATGTAAACAAATCTGGTAGTTATACTCCTTGATTAGTTGTATCATGGTGGAAAAGTATTACAATCATTAAGTCATGGTTGAGTTTAGACAAATCAGGAGGAATCTTGGGGTTTTCTGTCACAAGCAATACCCATTGTTTGGTTTTGTGTTAAGGCTTGAAGAGAAAAAGAAGAAAAAGTCACAGAAGCTTGAGATAAAGGACGAGAAACTGCTTGAACTACAGCGTAGGTTGGAGGAGAAGAGACTGGCGAGGATCGAGGCCCAGCAGAAGAGTAAAATCACCCCCACCCCAGAGTCTGTAGAACAGACAAGACGTATCATCAGTCAAAAGGTAAAATCACCCCCACCCCACAGTCTGTAGAACAGACTAGATGTATCATCAGTCAAAAGGTAAAATCACCCCCACCCCACAGTCTGTAGAACAGACAAGACGTATCATCAGTCAAAAGGTAAAATCACCCCCACCTCACAGTCTGTAGAACAGATGAGACGTAT
>JAECMU010385499.1:0-15014 GCA_016106625.1 Dracogyra subfuscus
CTATTAGTTAAAACAGTTCTTATTTCAACAAAATAAAAGAAAGAAAGAGAGCACTATTTTCAAATCAACTAAAGGCGTCATCGCAATTAGTTACATGCCGCTGATTGGCTTCCATTAGTGGGGTGATCTTTGTTGGATTGCTTGTAGGGGCCTAGATATTATTCCGCATTAGTCCGAAATTATTATATATTCAAAGTGCTACAATTTATTGATTTTTGGACACCTATTATATTGAAGGTGGGTAATACATAAAATACCTCACTAGTTTTTGTTAGATATTATTATTATTATTATGGCACTGAGAACTTATCCTTTCGTTCGGTCAGATACACGAAACGTTCGGAAAGCTTGATCGTGTCTAGTCCAAAGGACGTAGACTGTGTGTTTCTTGATGTAACGTGTCCCGTGTATTAGATCGTGTTATTACGAATTCCGAAATCATTTTACGTCGTAAGGTCCTGTGCTGTGGTATCAAATATGTTTCCTACTACAACCACTGCAGTTTCCGCTGCTGCTACTACTACTACTACTTGGGGCACAGGGTCATACCCTCCAGAATATTAGAACGATCAGAAACACATTTAACATAAGCCATTAATACTGTATGCAGAAAAATACATTTGGTATGTAATTACAATCGTTAAAATTGCTCGGTTAGTCGATAACATAATAAATTATATTACAAGTTGCAGCAAACTCAGTAAGGTCCCTTTAAAACTATACAATTTTATAAAATCATATATACATACACCACCTACTCCCTGAATATGGGTTGCTCTCCATATGAAATCCTGGCTACGCGACTGCTGTTACTATTTAAAAACTATTACTGTTAATATAAGTACTACACGTGTACCACAAAAACACAGAGGAAAAGGAAGGAAAACATTTTTAAAAATTGAGAGATAACTATTTAATCAGCAGAAACAAATTTTAATTTAAGCTGTTGCATTTTGTTCTCCCTGTGTGTGAACAATAATTTACCCAACAACTTTAAATATCTCATCCCCAAAACACACACTACAAATGCAAATACTGTTTCATTCTGTGTGCATGAAATTATGTATGTAAAGAGCTTCTGTGCGATTAATTATAATTTATGAAATTTTTGATTGAGTTAAAATACCTAATTTTAAATTATGACCACAGACTTGTAGGTTTCTTTATTAATATTAGTAGCACTTATTAGGTGACAGAATGCAATCTTTTCTGATTTTTGTCAGTAAATGAATGAAATGGATCTGTGTGTCTGTGTGTGTGTGTATGTGTATGTGTGTCTCTCTGTCTCTCTCTCTCTCTCTCTCACTCTCTCTCTCTCTCTATCTCTCTCTCTCTCACACACACACACATACACACTCTCTCTCCTTTCTCTATCTCTTTCATTTGCTCTCCCTCCTCTTCTGCCCCTTCTTTCTCTTCCTCACTCTTAGCTTCTCCTTCTATCTCTATCTGTCCCTTCAAGTTGGCAAACTTCACCAAAGACTGAGCCCTTGGCAACAAAATTCTTTTATTTTTAGTTTTTATACTTTTCCTTTTTTCTCATACTTTGCAAACTGAAGATGCTGAAAATGAAAAAATGTGATTTGTTTGTTGTAGTGTAATTTAGATGAAAAACATTTTGCAGGACAGAGCTTGGAAATCGGCAGAATGTTACACAATGATGAATTTATTTTACCAGTGACTGTTTTAACTTTGAATTTCTTTTTTTGAAATTTATTTATGATAGTAAATTTGTTAGCAGATTGGATTTACTGTTCACTTTGAGTCCAGTTCTCTAAACTTGCAATGAATCAGCATGATTATAAAATGTTAAATTATTAGGTGAAAGTGAGAGACAACTTGAAACAGTATAACTTGTTGTTCTTTTAAATAGCAGTACATGTACTTTTATGAATACCCAGTCTTTAATGGTGTTTGCTGGAGTAACTTAAATGTTAATTATCCATTAAGGCTCTCGTTCATAATTTGCCCTGTTATTAATTGTTGAAGGGAGGAAGGAAATGGTTTATTTAACGATGCACTCAACACATTTTATTTATGGTTATATGGCGTCGGACATATGATAAAGAACCACACAAATATTAAGTGAGGAAACCTGCTGTCGCCACTTCATGGGCTACTCTTTTTGATTAGCAGTAAAGTATCTTTTATATGCAACCATTCCCACAGACAGGATAGCATATACCACAGTCTTTGATGTACCAGTCATGGTGCACTGGCTGGAGCAAGAAATAGCCCAATGGGCCCACTAACGGGGATCGATCCCAAATCAACCATTCAAGCAAGCACTTTACCACTGGGCTACGTCCTGCTCATAGTTAATTGTTGAAGCAGCTTAATATAGTCTTGACAGTTTAGGAAATAGTTCTTTATTTTAAAAAACTAATATAAAATAGTAAAGTGCCTGTTGAAATCTTTCTTTGATTGCCAGTAGATTTAAAATTATAAGTGGTACAGACCTTGATGCTCAGGGGAGTGATTAATTGCTCCCACAAACTTAGATTATGTGGAGCCATTTAAAATAATACCATTTTCATACTACATAAACAAGAAAGAAAGAAATGTTTTATTTCATGACGTATTCAACACATTTTATTTTACGGTTATATGGCATCAGACATATGGTTAAGGACCACACAGATATTGAGAGAGGAAACCCGCTGTTGCCACTTCATGGACTACTCTTTCCGATTAAGGGAATTTTTATATGCACCATCCCACAGACAGGATAGCACATACCACGACCTTTGATATACCAGTCGTAGTGCACTGGCTGTGACGAGAAATAGCCCAATGGCAAATCAAGCGAGCACTGTACCACTGAGCTACGTCCCGCCCCTACATGAACAAATACCTCCAAAAAAAACTACCCAGAAACATTGTTAAGGAGGGAGTCCTTTTCACTCCTCCAAACCCACCCACCCAATACACCACCACAACACCACCAAGTGACACTCCTGAGTTTGGAGTCTGAGTGCCAGATTGACCATACCGTGGTCTACATTTGATGTATCAGTCATATGGCAGTGTGTGGGATGGAGGGGAGAGGGGATCTGATTCCATCAAAGGTGATTTATCTTATGCCAGTTTACAGTCAGATAATTTTTATTTAATACTAATAATTAAATTTCCATACACAAGTCAACAAATTCATGTTTTCATCACAGTTTGAATTTAAATTGTATCTTTTGACTGTGGTTTTGATGGATATAATTACCCGGTATAAGCAACCTAGGTTTTTCATGTATTTACTGAAGGATTGTTTGGATAATCATTGTTTCTGTCAAATGGCAGCACATTACGAAGTTTGATAAATGGGATTAATTAAACAGAATAAGTGACCTAAATAACCGTTCAAAAAAAAGAAACAAAGAAACGTTTTATTTAATGATTTTAATTATTTAATTACAGTTATTTGGCATCAGACATATGGTTAAGGACTACACAGATATTGAGAGAGGAAACCCGCTGTCGCCACTTCATAGGCTACTCTTTCTGATTAGCAGCAAGGATCTTTTATATGCACCATCCCACAGACAGGATAGCACATACCACAGCCTTTGATATACCAGTTGTGGTGCACTGGCTGTGACGAGAAAAAATAACTGTTCATGTCTTACATATATCGAGATGCCTACCATTACAAATTTGGTGGAATCATTACAAATTCAAAGCATAGATTACGTTATTAGAATTGTCTTGTTTTAAAGGGATATTCCCGAGTTTGTTGCATTGTAAGATATTTCCGACTAATAAAATATTTCTATGATTAAACTTACATATTAAATATATTTTCTTGTTTAGAATATCAATGTCTGTATATTTAATGTGTTTGTGGTCGTCTTAATATTTGTAATAGGCCCAAACTGGATTTCGTCTTCAAATAATTTTGTATGTACGAAAAAAAATTTTTTAGGAAATAAAATGAAAATTAACTTAGTACAAATATTAAAACAACCAGAAACACATTTAATATACAGCCACTAATATTCTAAACAAGACAATATATTCAATATATAAATTTAATCATAGAAATATTTTATTAGTCGATAACATCTTAAAATATTACAGCAAACTCAGGAATGTCCCTTTAAAAGTCTGATTTTTAGAAAGAAAATTGTAATTTCACGTATTTGGAAGGCACAAATGTTAAAACTGGAGAAATGGAACTTTTCCTCTTCACCATCAACAATCATAGACTGGTTTCCTGCCTTGTTCATTAAACATAAATGGATTCTAAATAGCGAGCATAGCAAGCATGGCGATATAAAATAAACCAGTCTAACAATCGGGTCTTCTGAACAGCCCCGATGTTTGCCAATTGGGTACAGCCTTGAACTTAACTTTACCGACTTTACCGAAATTTCGAAAACACACTCTTGAGCCATCAGTAATAACATTCCTGTTTTGGGGATCAGGAGCCTATTTCACAAAGGTCTCTTAGGCTCTGCTAGACAACAAAGCATCCTCTTTGCAAGTTTTTTAGCATTGCACTGTGATATCGCAAAGTTGCGAGACTTTAGTGAATTAGGCCACAGATTCCTAGTTTTGAAGGCCTGGATTCCTATGTCACTCCAACTAGGGTTGGCATCTCTACATATACTTACTTAACTTTTGTGACATCCAATGGCCGATGTGTATTTTTCGTGCTGGGTTGTGGTTAAACATTAAACAAAATTAATTCATTCATTATATCTAAAGCCTTGTCTCCATGATGCCAATTTCACTGTGTCACAGGTGGGAGTTGTTCAACTTCCTAGGGCTCGAAGTAGGACGTAAAATATACTCTTAAAAAAAAGTAGGTGAACTCTGATAAGAATTTACAATTGCCAATTGATAATAGTGAATTAATTGGGCAAACATTACAACCGGTAGTTCAGTATTATGACCACCAAAGATCTTGAAGGACATTCAGGGTCAGAAGTAAAATTATAAAAAATATATACCATGACCTGATAGATATAAAAAAATAAATAAAAAATAAATAATAATAATAAAAAATTTGAAAGTTGCCGTGTTTTTTAATCAGTAAATCACAAATTCAAACAATAAAAATGGCTAAAAAACAACAATAACAACAGTATGATTAACAGAATGAAAAAAAAAGATTGACAGAAATAATGTTCCACACTGATTAATCAACCTTCCTGGAAATTGTCAAAATTGACAATGACATCAGGGCAACTGCGTGATGTTGTGCAAACTACGGAATGTGTTTCTGTGTGTTGATAAACAGACCTGAACATTTTTTACTAGGATGTCTGTGGTCAAAACATATGTTTAAATATTTCAAGTTCCCCTACTTTTTTGGAAGAGTATATATGGCCCACTGTTATTTAAAAGTCTTTTTTCTTTCAGCCGACCATTCAGAAATTGCGCCAAAAATTCCTTCATACTGAAATGTGCACCTTTTCTCTTTGGCATAATTAATGATCCATTCAAAATTCCATAGCCCCACCACCACCACCCCCGCCTGCTACCGATCTTGATCAGACTGCTAGTGCTCCCTTGCATCTGCCAGTGCAGGCGGTCCCTCCTACATCCCCTCCAACTTTCTGTTAATTCTAAAAACATTTTGAGCCAAATCTCGCTCCAGCCAGTACACCATGACTGGTACATCAAAGGCCGTGGTATGAGCTGTCTTGTTTATGTGATGCAAATAAAAGATCCCTTGCTGCTAATCAAAAAGAGTACCTAATGAAGTGGCTACAGTGGGTTTAATCCCTCAATATCTGTTTTATTTAAGAATGCACTCAACAAATTTTATTTATGATTATATGGCATCAGACTATGGTTAAGGACCACACAGATTTTGAGAGGAAACCCACTGTCGCCACTTCATGGGCTAATCATTTTAATTAGCAGCAAGGGATCTTTAATTTGCACTTTCCACATGCAGGATAGCACAAACCATGACTTTTGTTAAACCAGTTATTGATCACTGGTCGGTGCAAGTGGTTTACACCTATCCACTGAGCCTTGCGGAGCACTCACTCAGGGTTTGGCGTCGGTATCTGGATTAAAATTCCCCTGCCTCGACTGGGTTTCAAACTCAGTACCTACCAGCCTGTTGACCAATGGTCTAACCATGATGCCACTGAGGCCGGTCACCTAAAGAGGCAGACAGAGATTAAAACCCCTTAAATTGGGGGCGAGAGGAGGGAGCAGGATATTCATATTTACAAAATAAGACTTAAATGCAGCATTTGACATTGTTTTTTTCCACTTTCCTTTGGGCTAGTTATAGTAGTTATTTACTAGCCCAACACTGAATATCACTAGCCATGGGAGTGGAGCTACCATAATCTAAAAGTCATGCATACATATTAAAGACCATGGTATGTACTATATTTTGTCTGTGGGATGACGAATATAAAAGATTCCTTACTAATAATTAAATGGAAAAATGTAGCCCATGGGGAATGAGTTTCCTCTCTAATAATTTCTGTGGTCCTTAACCATATGCCCTATGCTTTATAGCCATAGTTAGAATGTGTTGAGTGTCGCATTCCTTCCTTGACACAACAGCCCCTCTCTCAATGAAAATTAGATCATAAAGTAGATCACATTATTACGACATATGTATCCATTTGTATTGTACAACAGTATCATTCAGTGACCTTGCAGAGATATTTGCCTAACATATTTAGACACAAACATTGCTTTAGTTTAGAAAAGGTGTGGGACATAGGATTGGTTCATGTCTGGCCCATTGCGCTATTTCTCATTCCAGCCAGTGCACCACAAGTGGTGTATCAAAGGCCGTGGTATATGCTATCCTGTCTGTGGGATGGTGTTAATTGAAAAGAGTAGCCCATGAAGTGGTGACAGCAGGTTTCCTCTCTCAATATCTGTGTGGTCCTGACCATATGTCTGACACCATATAATATAGTTACAATGTGTTGAGTGTTGCATTCCTTCCTTCATACATCATCCTTTCCTTCGACAAAAATCAGATCGTAAGATTTATCACATTATTATGACATCTGCTGTTTAATCTATTTGCATTTTACAGCATTATCATTCAGTTGAATTGCAGAGATATTTGCCACAACATATCTAGACACACACACATATATATATATATATATATATATATATATATATACAGTAGAATCTCATTGGCTCGACCTCGGAAGGGTGGAACACACCGCGACGCTCGAACTAAGAACGAAGTCCCGAGATTTTGGTTTGGTAAACCATTATACCAACTACTGATGGATCGAACATGTCCAGAGTCGACTATAAGCCTTCACTCGAACCAAATTATCGGTCCCGTCAGTGTAATTAGTTATATTTCTCTCGAACCGCTGATACGTAAGGTATCAAAAAACATGCAGCTGACAAAAATGGTTCACAAGACTAATTGCTGCACATGTGCAGCTGGTTATTATAACCTTCTGACTAATTATGTAGGCGGAATTAACTATAGATGAATAGGGGAATCGTAATAATAGCCATGCAATCTTTTCTTTACCACACTTGCCGCGTTGTTTGTTAAGAGGCTATGTGCAGTGATCTTTCAAGTACAGCTTGGAACTTGGAATTGTTTTAACATGCCCACATCCTTGCCGTTCAGGCACGCCCACCATGGGTCCACGGGCTGACATCGCCAGTCCATGGTCTCATGGCAGGATCTTTGAAGTACAGCTAGTATTACAGTAACTGTTAGATTAATTAACTTGTATCGTATTGCCAATCAAATAATGAGCACACACCTGGGCCACGGCTTAGAGATTAACTTTAAACATATCGCAAGCAGACTGTTTATAGACTTACAGGCATCAGCATCCTGTTTTAATCGATTGAACTAATGGGTGTCTTAACCAACTGTAATCACTTCAGGGCACACAGGGGCCTCAACTTCACTCAATAATTTCTAATAAATATTTTCACTCAAACATTTTGCTATATAAAACCTTGATGAAGTTTTAAAGTTTGCATTTAACACAATTGTGTCGGTCTCAGAGCAATCTGGAGAAGGACCTGGTAACGGGGGGTTACCCAGATCGGAATAAGTTATGACCAAGGAAACTGAGCTATCCAAGGAAAGACCTGGCAATGGGGGGGATACTTGGATCAGCAACGGAAAATGTGGTGTTTAGAACTAAAAACAATTGAACAAAAATGCGAGGCTATTATGGAGGTAGAAAAGGGAATCAAATCAAAAACGGAAATTGCAAAATTGTTTAATGTTCCCAAGGAACACACTTTCTGGGTGGGTAAAAAAGGCTGATACTATTAAAGATGGGTATTCAAATTTTGTTATTTATTTATTTTATTTTGCTACTCTTACTTTTAATACATAGCCTAACCTGCATCCTTTTCAACTTTCAAACTGATATCACGGAACTATCCGATGTTGACCGAATGCTTAGGTCGAACTACCCGATGGGTTGAACTCTTTCTCGAGCACCGAGCGTGGTTGAGCCAACAAGATTCTACTGTGTATATATATATATATATACATACATACATACATACATACATACATACATACATACATACATACATACATACATACATACAAACACACACACACACACACACACACACACACACATACATACATATATATAAACTTTAGTTTAAAAAGTGCTGAGGTGTCTTTTAAACAAACATTCCTGTCCTTGTTTTTTCCCATGGACATGACCAGCAGTGTGGGACTTTAATTGTTACAAATCTTGTTTAAACTACTGTACAGCTATACCTCTGACAATCGAGTGGGTGTGACTGTTTCTTAACAAACTACCAGCTTCGTGCTTACCTCGTTCTCCACCCACCGTAGGGATCACTGTGCCTTTTGTGGCTGATCATGTTCAAAATAATCTGTCGTGAGACCTTCTCTCAAGACGTTTGGGTCACACCATCCCGTTTTGTTTGTATCATGTATGTCTACATGTTTTTCTGAAAACATAATATACTGTATGAATTTGTCCATACAATGTTTGTTTGATTTATCACTTGTGCTATTGCTAAGTGGTCTGATTTAATTATTCTATCATATACGTCTAATGATGGCAAAGCTTTAAAAAACAAGAAAAACACGTTCGGTTCAGTGATCATTTTATGAAAGTCACCTTGACTTGTATATTTCTGTTGGGTTTTTTTTTCTGTTACACATTTTGGGGGGTTTCTGTTGCATATTTGTGTAATTTTGTCTGCTTTTCATTTCTGTGATGTTTTCTGTTGCACATTTCTGTAATTTGTTTCTTTTGCACATTTCGGTACATTTTTTCTTTTGCACATTTTTGTATTTTTTCTTTTATACATTTCTCAAATGGTTTTTAACATGCACATGTTCTCACTTATTTGTTTACTGGTAATTAATTGTATACAATTTACTAATTTAAAAAGTTTAACACTATTTTCAATTTACTGGTCTTTTAACTGGGCAACTTAAAAAAAAAAATAAAAAAAAATAATCAAAAGGGTAGTTTCAAAGTTATATATTATGACAGAAAATATTTCTTCATTTTTGTGTGAAGTGTAAAGATACACATTGAGCTACATGTTTGGCGGGATGTAGCTCAGTGGTAAAGCACTCACCTGATGCACGGTTGATCAGGAATCGATTCCTGTTGGTGGGCCCATTGGGTTATTTTATCATTCCAGCCAGTGTACCATGACCGGTAAAGCTCTGGTATGTCTGTAGGGTGGTGCATGTAAAAGATCCCTTGCTATTAATGGGAAAATATAGCAGGTTTCCTCTCTAAGATTACATGTCAAAATTTACAAATATTTGACATCCAATAGTCAGTGATTCATAAATCAATGTGCTCTAGTGGTGTCGTTAAACTAACTTTAACATGAGTTGCATGCCCACAAAAGGTTACATCCAAATATTTCATCTATTGTTATGTCAAATCCAATAAGGGTTGCTTCTTTAACTGACAAGAAACGACTGCTAATTCAATGAATACATAAACATGATTTTATTGTTCATTTTGTTGATCATTTTCTTCTTGTCTAATCTGTTATGTCTAGGCTATTTTTTGTTCCGGCCAGTGCACCACAACTGGTATATCATAGGTAGTGGTATGTGCTATCCTGTCTGTGGGATGCTACACAAAAGATGCTTGCTACTAATGAAACAATATAGCGGATTTCCTCTATGGCTGTGTCAAAATGACCATGCTATAATGACCATAATATGGTTGACACCCAATAACTTGATTTATTAAAAAAGATCAATGTGTTCTAGTGGTGTCATTAAACAAAACAAACTTTAACAGTTATGTTGATTTAAATGATGCCCTAAATTTTGCATGAAAAAGAAATACAGGGTTCTTACACGTCCTGGAAATCCTGGAATTATGTGATTTTAGAATCCAGGCCTGGAATGTCCTGGAAAAAGCAGTACATTTTATTGTGTCCTGGAAATGTCCTGGAAATTTAGGCCAAATATTTTGTGGGTTATTTTTCCTCAACTTCATTTTGTTGTTCTCATGACCTGTCTACATTTAGACAATAATTTCTTCCAAAAACATTCATTGATTGAACATTTCATGTCCTGGAAAAATAAGAAAAAGTCCTGGAAAATGTCCTTGAATTTCATGTTTTTACAAATGTAAGAACCCTGTAATAGTTTCTCAAGATTTGATCTGTGCTAGCACCTTGTGAACAAACTGACTGCTCGCCATTTTATAAAACTTGTATAATCTATGCAAAAATAAAAAGAGAAAACCAGTACTATAATTGACGATTGTTTGCCATGTTTTATAAAAAAAAGAAAATTAAAAAAAGACAATGTTTCATAAAATGTAGATATAGACCTTAATTTTGGCATTGGATGTTGGTCAATCCCCAGTGTATAAACCTGAAAAAATATTGTTTTAAAAAAATTATTAAGAGATCATACATAATGAGTTTACATGATATGTTTTGTCTGTGACTACTCTCAGAATGTTTAAATTAAGGTTGAACATTAGCATGACTAACTGGCAGTGTGTATACCGTGTTGGCTTGAATGCTTTTCCAGTTTATCACTGCTGACAGTTATTGATCTTGGTATATATTCTTGTTTAGTTCATGTCAGAGCAATTTCCATGATTATATACCACCGTGGCATATTAGTTTTTCCAAAGTCTTTTTGTTTACTGTTCAATATTCAGAACCACATACCCATTTGACAGATTAATGGATAATGTTGTTTTATACAAATGTAAGTTTCTCCAAGGTTGTAACACGAGATAAAAGAGAGTCGATGTGTTTGGCAAGCTGTAACGACACCAAGGATATATAAATATATATATATATACCGTAATCTGAATAAAACTCAGACTTGTATGGGTTATCTTGTACACCAAATCTAAATCAGTTAACTCTTTACGTGCAACAGCTCATGTACAGGTAGGTAGTGTTTTGATGGGTCTCTTGGTAGATAGGGGCAAGATTCAGCTCAGACGGTTGAGTGCTCGCTTGAAATGCTTGCAATGCAAGATCGAACCACCGCAATGGATCCATTCAGCTGATTTAGTTTTTTCTCATTCCAACCAGTGCACTACAACTGGACAAAGGCTGTGTTTTCCTGTCTGTGAGAAAGTGCATATAAAATATCCGTTGCTGCATTAGAAAAAATGTAGCGGGTTTCCAGTAATGACTACAAGTCAGAATTGCCAAAATGTTTGACAACCAATAGCTGATGATTACTTAGTCAA
This sequence comes from Dracogyra subfuscus, assembly GCA_016106625.1. Classification (NCBI taxonomy): domain Eukaryota; kingdom Metazoa; phylum Mollusca; class Gastropoda; order Neomphalida; family Peltospiridae; genus Dracogyra; species Dracogyra subfuscus. The sequence continues at coordinate 11,661 of JAECMU010385499.1, forward strand.
TGTACTCAATTGGTGTTGTTAAACAAAAACAAACCTTGGTAGATATGTATGTGCCTAGCAGTGTAGTGAAGCCAGTGGTATGTATAAAAATAATGTATCATGAGTGGCTGTTGATCTTTTACTTTGGGCTAACCATTTCAAATTATGCATCAAAATTACCTCCAAAACATTATGCAACAATTTCTATGGAACATTTGCAAATTCAATAGCACCAAAAACCACCCTCACTCACTTCATCTCCTGTCGGGCTGCCTGTACTCACTTGTACTTGCCAGCATGGGCGATCGCCCTTCCCCCTCCAACACCCATTCCGGTCCTGGATGAAAGACCCAAATTTACACCCATTCAAACAGTTTGTTTTGAAAACTCTATGACCTGGTCTGACATGTGGCTGGTGAAGATAAGGAAATCCAGAGAGAAAGAACTGTTTGTCTGAAACGAGCCATGGGGTAATAGAAACTTTGTGATGTAATTTCTACTAAATGACGTCATTCTGTGCATATTAAATGTCTTTCCCAAGTGAAAGACAGATATACATGTACATCTGTCACACTGGAAGTAGATGGATTTACATGTATGGCGTGCAATAAATATAGACTACTACATGAGTGGCTGTTGGATATGCCATTTATCTCACAAGTTGTTTATAAACTTACCAACTGAGCAAAAGCAAGCTGGATATGTTTTTGAGTTGTAAGGTAAATAGTATCTAAACAGACAAAAATTTTGTATTCTAAACTAAATCTTATCTACAGACCTTGCACATGTAGCTAACTGTAGGGATCTTTTATATGCACCATCCCACAGACAGGATGGCACATACCACAGCCTTTGATATATACCAGTTATGGTGCACTGGCTAGAACGAGATATTGCTCAATGAGCCTACTGATGGAAGGAAGGAAGGAAGGAAATGTTTTATTTAACGACACACTCAACACATTTTATTTATGGTTATATGGCATTGGACATATGGTTAAGGACCACACAAATATTGAGGGAGGAAACCTGCTTTATGGGCTACTTCTCTTTTCTTTAGCAGCAAGAGATATTATATATGCACCATCCCATAAACAGAATAGGACATACCACAACCAATCGTGGTGCACTGGCTGGAGCGAGAAATAGCCTAATGGGCTATTGATGGGGATTGATCCCAAATCGAACGCGCATAAAGTGAGTGCTTTACCACTGGGCTACATCTCACCTATCCCACCAATGGGGATTGATCTTAAACTGACTGTACACCAGGCAAGCTCTTTACCACTAGGATTTATCCCCCCACCTTCTCTGCCAATAATGCACACATATACCCACTAATCATCCACCTATCACCCACCCATAATGTATATTTGACATGCCATAATGAAATGATCAGTGTATATACAATATGTTTACTGAACTTGAAATCGGTTATCATTCATATTAAATCTACAGTATGTGCTGTACAGGGGTATCTGATGTCATGACGTATCATATAACAGAACATGTCTTGTATTTGGAATGGTAGAAAGTACACAGAGAAAAACAGCAACAGCCCATAACAGCAGTCATATGTATTGCTAACATCCCGTGGCAACGGGCATCCATACTGGTGACAAAAGGAATTGATTTATTGTATTTCATATTGGATAACAGCCGCCGTCTTGCTAGATGTACATGGTCATTGCTGTATAAATCACACAATGTAACAAATTGCCTGGTAACTCACAGATGTACAGTTATATTAGGGGTGGGATTTACCTCAGTCAGTAGAGTGTTCGCTTGAGGTGCTTGGGTTAGAAGATCAAACCTTCTCTGTGGATTCACTTGGGTTTTGATCACCTCATCTCAACAACCAGTGCCCCACAGATGATACATCATAGGCCTTGGTATATTGCTGTCCTGTCATTGGGAAGATGTATATACAAGATTTGTTGCTGCTAATGGCAAAAGGAAGAAAATGCTTTATTTAATGACACACTCAACACATTTTGTTTATGGTTATATGGTGTCGGACATATGGTTAAGAACCACACAGATATTGAAAGAGGTAACCCGCTGTTGCCACTTTATGGGCTATTCTTTTCAATTAGCAGCAAGGAATCTTTTATATGCACTATTCCACAGACAGGATAGTACATACCATGGCCAATGTTGTTACACTAATTGTGGAGCACTGGTTGGAACGAGAAATAGACCAATAGGCCCACAGATGGGGATTGGTCCTAAGCCAACCACACATCAAGTGAGCACTTTAGCACTGATCTACATTCTGTCCATGACTAATGGGAAAGAAGTGGTATAATGGGTTTCATCTTGCATTATCTGCGTGGTCCATAACCTTTCGTTAAATAATAATCTGAATAAACCAGCCTCTGTGGTGTAGTGGTTAAGCCATTGGACTACAGGCTGGTAGGTACTGGGTTCAGATCTCAATTGAGGCATGGGATTTTTAATACAGATACAGACTTCAAATCCTGAGTGAGTCCTCCACAACAAAGGCCATAGTTTGTGCTATCCTGCATGTGGGAAATGCAAATAAAAGATACCTTGCTGCCTATTATAAAAGAGTAGCCTATGTGGCAACAGCGGGTTTCCTCTTAAAAAATCCAGTGTCATAATGACCATATGTTTGACGTGCAATAGCCGATGATAAGATAAAAACTCAGTGTAAACTAGTGGCATTATTAAATAGTTCATCCCATCATTGTATAAAAATTTATTTTGTCACATTGGTTTGACTTAAGAAAAAAAAACCTGTTCTTGTGTGCAATTTACAAATCAGTCTGCTCAGACATAAATAAATTGTAGTAAATTTCAAAGTATGAAAAAAGTGTAGGATGGACTATGGTTAAGTGCATTTTCATACGAATGTTTGTTTTAAATTTGCTCAGAACGTATATTAAACTTTTGTTATTACATGTTTGACCTAAGCCACGTTGTAGCAACAAAGGAGCGAGACGTAGGTCATCAATGAAGTGCTTGATCAATCCATACAGGTATGCCCATTGGACTGCTAATTGCTTGAGGCACTTGCATCGCAGGACTGAACAACCTCGGTGGATCCATTCACCTGATTTGTTTTTTCTCATGCCAACCAGTGCATCACAACTTTGTATGTACTTTCCTGGGAATAGGGGTGGGACGTAGCTCAGTGGTACAGCGCTCGCTCAATGTGCGGTTGGTCTGGGATCGATCCCAGTTGGTGGGCCCATTGGGCTATTTCTCGTCACAGCCAGTGCACCACAACTGGTATATCAAAGGCCATGGTATGTGCTATCCTGTCTGTGGGATGGTGCATATAAAAAATCCCTTGCTGCTAATCAGAAAGAGTAGCCCATGAAGTGTCGACAGCAGGTTTCCCCTCTCAAT